>JAAGNO010029394.1:0-21775 GCA_033439905.1 Ceryle rudis
AATAAATAAAAATAGCAAAAGTGGATCAGGGAGATAATGCACTTACTTTTAAACTCAGGATTGCACCTCTGGGTTTCATCTAAAAAGAAGATGCATTTGATGCTCACAGGTTACTTGTACAATTGCCCACTAGGTAAAAGCAAAATACTCAATTGGATGCACGATGAGCGTGCAGTATTCTGCCTCTCCCAACAGAAATAATGGTTGTTGTGAACAGCTGAAGCTATTTTGGAGAGCTCTATGTGGATCGATATGAAAATTCAAGGAGAGGTGGTGACATGCCATAGACTCAGAGTATCCAAATGGACCGATGGTTTCTACCAGTGTTTTTGAACACATGCCCATAGCTTTCAAGAAACCAGCAGTTAACTGAAAAAAAATCTAAGTCATATTTATTGAAAGTAAGAGTTACATGATGCAGTAGGGAAGAAATGGCTTGAAGAGATTAACAAGTTAGTGACCTCAGAGCAACTTACACCTTGACAGTTTTCTTAAGATTCAGGTAACTGAACTCAGTTCTGCTTTTAAATGCATAGATATAAAGCTTTTTATTATATGCCAATACTTGCTGGAATAGAATTTACCAAAATTAATATACATTGCTTTAGAAAAATAATGCAATGTTAAAAGGAAATGTAATGAGCAACCTTAACTATAAGTGATTTGCATTCATATATGAGTTCCATGGACAAATGTCAAATATGAGACTCACACCTCCAACTGCATCATATGTGCAGTTCGACATAGGATTAGAACAGCAAACACAGTCCACAGGAACTCTTTGAATATTAAGGGCAATTGTCTGTAGTTGTAAGCAGCTATAAAATATACATAAAGTTCAGAACGGTCTGTGGTACTTTATTAAATGTGAGGGTTTTTTCAAATATGTCTGTTAATCTGGAACAATCAGTTTAGTATTTGGATTGATGCAGTGAAAAGTAAAGTTTTTGACGTTCTCAGTGAGACTTTTACCTCTGGAATACTTTACTGAAGGAAATTGTAAGCTATTCTCTGAATACAATTCAAAACATTCTTTTATTCAGCAGGCAAAAATACAGCTATTTAACAGATGGATATAGTAAACATAATAGGATTTACTCCTTGGAGAAAGCAGGATGTCCTGGTCTGCAAGCCAATTAGTCTATCTCCAATTATTCTGTGTCTCAGAGGAAGACTGTTGATTCAGGAATCCAGTTCCCACTTGATTTTATTGAAAATCAGGCCATTTTCTAAGGGTTGACCATTACATCAAAATCCTTTAAGACTAACTGATATGGGATTATACACCATTATGGGAGATTTACTATTTCTATCTGTGCACAACTGTTTTATTCCAATTATATTTTCATTCCATAATTACACATATTTTTATTCCTATTATTTTTATTCCAATTATAAACATGCATCATGGCAATAGAAAAGGCCAACACATTTTGCAATGCATGGAAAGTGTATATATTGATTCTTTGACCAGACGAAAGCAAAAAAAACCTCTCACATTTTTATGTTTTTAATTCTGTGGAGGCAGAGGAAACAGCTTAAGGACCAGGACATGAGGGAGTTTATGACAGTAGAATAACATTACCTCACAAAAACTCTCACTTCATGATTGTAGGGTAAATGCACACCAGCATCTATAGATTTGTGTCAGGTTAAACTCAGTCACTGTCTCTTTCCAGCAGAGAGTGCAGAAGAGAGAGTATTCAGTCTGAATCAATATTTAGAAGTCCACAATACTGAACTGAAGCAAAGCAAGTGTTCATATGCACTTCAGAATACACACACAAGCTGATAAAAAGTGTTCCTTATTAATTTGTCTTGATCGCCCTGTTGTGTGTCACTTTCCAACTTGGCAGCTCAGAGCTGGCTTTTGACAAGCTTCACTTTTCCTTCACCATTTTAATCTTTTTTTCTGGTAGCTCTGGGCTTGCCTGATATTTAACCTTGCAAATATCTTTGATACATTTGGATTTGACAAATCTTTGCAGAACCTCTATATTGACAGCTCTGATTTTCAGATTGAAGCCAAGACCTTTTTCTGGGGAGTAAACATAAGATTTTTAATTATTATTTGTTTTTTCTCTGGAAATAAACATTTAACTTCCAAATATGCATGCAGTGCTATATATATGTTAAAGAAAGACCCAAACCTACTTTTCTGTGCTATTTATATGCCATCAGTGCATAAAATCATGTTAGGAGAGTAATTTGCACATAGCTGTCTAGTACTACCACTCCTGTGGATATGATAGAAAGCCGGGAAAGTAAACTAAGCCTTGAGTTCACCATTTAATACATCACATACGTGTGTAAAAGTGTCAAATGAATTCACCACTTAATACATCACATATGTGTGTAAAAGTGTCAAGCTATGCTACTGCAGAAGGAGAGCTGGAGGAGGACTCGTCAAAACAGAGGAAACATGTTGGATTTTGATTGATTTACAAGCTGACATCCCACACTTTTAGTGAGAAATTTTGTGTTGCCCTCATAGTGAAAGTTTCAGCTAATTATTAAGCACTGAGAGTATCTAAACCAACCACAAATAAAACTAGATGGTACCAGTAAAGTGTAGTCTTTTCTTTGATATGATATTGCATGATGCTACTCACATAAATGCATAACAATTTTTAAGTATTCTTTAACTAGGCAATGTTTGGGACTTCTTTGGTACATTAAATATTTTGTCATTCCACAAAACTGAATTCTTTGTCAGAATAATTTATTAATTTGTTTCCAACATACAAGCTGCTAAGAAATGTAGGCATTTAGAGGATAAAAGGAGAGATTAACTATTAATGCAATGTGTCGTCAATATTTGAAACCCTACTTAGCATGACCATTATCTTCTACAATCTACAAAATTTATTCTTCTTGCTCCCACTGTATTACTAGAGTGCCATATGGCCATGCTTGTTTTTCTTCAAATAATTTTTACATAAACAGCTGGTGAGCTGTTTTCTTTGTAACATGGCACATATTTTCCAAGACAGTTAGGAAGGATTGATATAACACTAATATCTGCAATGCTTTGCTTGTCAGGGTTGTAAGGAAACTCATATGTATTATTCAAAAACTCCAAGCTCATTTGGTGCTTTGGTTGCTTTGGAGGTAGTCCTTTCTTTTTAATTGACTGCTGAGCAAAAAGATTACATTTTCCCACTTTCCACTGATATAATCTTTGAAATAAGACTTAGTGCAGATGAATGCTTAATCACACAAAAGACAGTCAAATTATAAAGTCTCATGGAAGCTCTTTAATATTCATTTGATGAAAAGCTGAAGTTCAGCTAGCCTGGAATTTGGCCCCTGGCACCTTATGTAAAGGTAAATCTGAGATGACTGACAGCAAGGGATTATTTCATTTACAGGTAACCAATGTATCTAATTTACTGCTTTGTCCTATGCAATTTGGAGGGAACAGTACAGTATAAACAATAAAAAAAGCTAAGTTAAAGTTGGATTTAAAATCTTTTTCCTAGCTACCAAAAATGTTTTTTCAAGGCCATGCACAAAAACCTGTTTGAGCCAGTGATGTTAGTTTGCAACAAGCTTTATGTGAAAATTAATTTTTTCAACACATTTACGTGAAAAATTTTGCAACATTCCTGTATGTCATTTGTAAATAAAGGCAAAGTATATCACAGTTGTTTATAAAAACAAAAGGAAACTTAAAACTTTAAGAAGCATGACTAAAGAATGAGGAATTACTTCACAGATTTACTTTTGAAGTAAGACTTTCTGTTGTTTTCACAAGTAGGATTGATAAATATTTTATATTTTTTACTAGTGGTCAAAGCAAGCATTTTTGAAGGAAATATACATCATGTGGTAGTTGACAATTATTGAAATGTGTGGGAAATTCTGGACTGGTGATGTAAAATTTCAAGTGAGTCCACTGCTGTTAGAAATGTAGAGTGAGTTTCCCTCTTATGTCAAACTATCACAGTGATTTATGTGACACTAGAAAGATTAGTGGTGGAATACAGGTGTAGGACTACATTGAAATGGTCATTTGATAGCATCTATACAAATTCATTCCTGCCAGCAAGAACCTATAATAAATTCTTCAGCTCAAGGATCTGGTACTAGGTTTTTATTTTCTAAGTAGGTTTTCCTGCCTGTTTGTACAGACATTATCTGCAGATTAAAGCAGTAAACTGATGGGTAAATTAACATGTTCCTGAAATCTTCAGGGAATAGCAAACACTGCTGAAATTAAATTAAAAAATAACCCAAATTACCAATAGGAACCAGTGTTAAAAAAAGATTAAGACTTTTTGTGAAATACTTAGGAAGGCCCCTATATGTGAGGTTCATCCTTGCTTTTTTTTTGGTCTATGGACTAGCTGCTGATGCTACTTGAAGTAATTGCTCATTATAAAGCCATCTCAAGAATTAATAGTTAATTCTACCTAAATTAAATAATTTTTCATATGTCATCAGTAGGTGACTAAGAAAGTTTTAGGCCTGCTTAGGCTGATGTGGACAGAAGATGTTCAACAGATAGCCAAAATGAATGAAAGACTGAAAATTTTCCAATTCAAGAGAGAAAATTTGCCAGTTCAATGTTCCCACGACCTTACTGCCTTTCATATTCACCCTACTCTGAATCCATCAAGCACTCTGGTAAACCTTGCTGCACAGACATCCATATCACCTTTTGGTTGTCAAAGTCACTATGTCATTTGCTCTAGACTGGACCCCAAAGCAGCTTACTGCTGCTGGATGTCAAACAGCTGGTAGACAAAAAGAAGTCTATCTCCTGGATCTCTGTTTGTCAAAATCATCTACCAAAGAAAAGGAAACATCTGGGCTACAAATGGCCCACCTCTACAGATGCATGAATTTTCAAGAAAGTATAGGATCACCAAAGGAAGGAATGAATGCTGGGAATGACACTGGGAATCTTACCAGCAGGACATGACACAGGCCCAAATGGGCCTTCTGCTCAATGGGTAAGTGTTTGTAAGTTCAGAGCATAAGAGCATTGGGGATGCCAACTGCTTACTCAACACACATGTCCCAATTTTCTCTATTGTTGCAGAACATTGTCATAACCACTTAGTGTAATTATTTTGTCCCATAAGTTCGAATATATTTGCTAGTCTGTTGGCCTATTTTCTTTTCTTTCCAAATAACTTGTTATGTACATGCTATATTTTCTTATTGAAATTGTGCAGTAATACTGCCTTAAAATAGTAATTAAGATCATGTGATAGACCACTCTGCATTGTTAAAGCTGTCTTTTATGACTCTAACTGTTTCATCCTGGTACTCATATTCTGCAGTTTAAGTTGTGTTTGTACAGGCATTATTTTTTTCTGTTATGCCATATCATCTATGAAAGACTTAGGAGCCATGGGCAAACTTAACAGTTTATTACAGCTATAATACAAAACTAACTAAATAAAATATTTCTTAAATAATGGAAAACTATGGCAATAAATTCTTCTTGAGGGAATTAGTGAATACAGGTAAGCTAAAGAAAACTCTAGATACTGAGTTTTAGTCGGGCCTTCCTATAAAGCAATTTATTTTGGAAAATAAGAAATATTTAATCTTTGAACAACTGTTGTATCAATAGAAGGTGTCATATTTTAACAGTTAAGAGGTATTCTGTTTTATTGAGCCTTTCATTGAAAGCTGAATACTCTAAAAATTTGGAAAAAGGGGGAGGTGAAGAGAAACTTCAGAAATACTTTATCATCAGTTTCAACCAGGAAATATGCATTTTAAATGACCTTTTAAATGTATGTACTCTTACAAGCCTGTAAGCTTTTAAACAGGATACTTTCACTTGATAAATATTTTGACACGTAAGGCATTGATTAAATTGTTTCTCTTTAAATCATAATCTAAATACTGAAACACATCAAAAGCATTACAACTTTCACACGGTAAATTCTCATTTAATTCCAATACTAAAGGAAAAAGTATCCATTATTGGGCTGCAAAGTCTGAAGTCAAGGTAAAGATTAAAGCGCTGATCACTGAGCTCATCTTCTCTAACCTTGTACTAGTAGGCATTGGAATTGCTACTACTTAACATTCTTTGAAAAGAGCTTTGATTTGATTAGGAACAACATATGCTGGTGAACGGTAATAAAAAATACATTTTCAGAGATAAATAAAAGTGTGTCCTCAATGTATCATTGAGACATTTACTGGTATTTTTTGCTATGTGATATCAGGACAAGCAGAAGTGCACATGCACACAAACACACTCAAAGAGGTATATATAAGTTCCTCTTTCTTTATCTGACAAATATTTATCATTTAATTAAAGACATCTCACTATTTTGCCTCTAAGAACCGTTCATGACCTCAATTTATAATTTCCTGGATATTCCTGGAACAGATATTTGCCATGGGCCTTTGCATTTTATCAGAGGTCAGAATATGTTATGAAAAAAAATCTAAAAATATGACTCAATTCCCATGTCCCTAAGATGTCTGAGAACATCTAAGACATCTGAATCCATCTGGCTACTCATTTTGGATCTGAATATGAGTATTTCTCTGTCCTATTTTTTTAAATAATATTGATTTAATTTTTTAATTAATTATATAATATGGAAATTTCTGCATTTAAGAAAATTGAGGTTGATAAAACATTTCATGATTTTATTAAAAAACTAAAATATGTTTATATTCTGAAAATTAATATCAGATGTAATCATTAAAATTCAAATTTAAGGCTTCCCGATGTTCAGAAAAATGACAGAGTTAATTGATTTTGCCTCAGAAAAGTTTCAGGCTGTTCTTGTTTTACTTACACTATACGTTTTAGCAGCTGAAAGATACTCAAGATTTAATCAGTGTTATAAGAGAAAATTAAGTTCTATCAGCTTATCAGGCAGTAGTAAGGTGGGCTTCTAAAATCTAATCAAAGCAAAAGTTTCAAATAGGCTTGTATTAACAACGTCGTATCACATCATTTTGGTACATTAAATACAAAATCATATGTGTTATATAGTAAAAATCATTGGTTATTCTAAGCTTTGCAAAAATGGGGATGTGACAAAGAAATTGAAGTAACAGCACAGGAAAAATCTTGGATCAATTGTGCAAAATGTTACACTCCTTTTTACATACATTTGAGCAAAATGTTTCTTATCCACAGTGCTGCAATAGAGTGTTATTTGCTGTTGTTATGTACTTACAGACAAATGTTTCCCTGGTAGGTCTCAATGTAGATGGACAACTGTTGGGATAATAAAAAGCTCTCAACTAACCCAAAATTCCAGTTACCTGTAATTTATTTGATTACTTGATCTGTGTGTCTTCACTGTATTTTTTTTTTTTTCTTCCACTAGAATGAGGAAAAAAATGGCTGTACCAAATGTTTATCTAGTAAAGTATCTGGTGCCTCACAGTATCCAGTTACATGTGCCTAGGAGAAGTGTGACAGACCATGCTAAGCAGACACCAGCTGGAACCTTCACCAGAGATACCAGGTCAGTACGTAGGGCTGACACCTTAGCTTCCAGCATTCTTCATATAAGCTTCTTCATGAGTTGGAGATAATGGCTTTGAAGTCATTTAAGCATACATTGCAGTGTGGATCAGAAGTGACATTCTGAAACAAGTCTTTCCTCCATCCCCACCCACTATGTGGGCAGCAGTCTCTGAGACCGTAAAATTTCAGATGAAACTACATAGAAAAGGCTCTCTGGGACCCCACCTGTTACGTCAGAGTTGCTAATGGGATAACAGCAGGATAGAGCTTGTACACAACACAATGTTCATGATGTGGATGCCAGGTCCCCAGCAGCTGCTGTTTTGTCCTGCAGAGCTCACCAGCAGTACCACACTTCTGTGTGCACCAACTGTATTTGTAGCCTGTTCCCCATTTCCCAGTCAGCCTGAGGCCAGGTCCAAGATGTCAAAACTGCAGGCTAGGGCTTGGCAGCAAGAAAAGCTGCAGCGTGGTGAGGAAGAGCATTGGGAAGCCTCATCAGGGATCTCAGGTCTAGGCCATGAGCTGTGTCAAGGGAGGACCCAGGTTTCACCTGCAGCCTGGCCCCTGACTTGAAATCTGCTGCCCTCACCCCTACCTCATCAACCTGGATCCTGGACTGGCCTTGAGGCCACCCTGGTGCCATAGTTGTGCACAGCAGTCAAGGGGCTGTGGTGGGTCCTGATCACTGTCCCCATCCTAGCTCTGTTTACCACTTCCAGGAACAGAGGGAAGGGACTACTGGGGGAGGTCCCTGACCCCGCCTACCCTGCTGCCTCACCATTTCATACCCCAGCCTCGTTGCAACCTGACAATTAATTCTCATAGCTTGCCAAAACTGACATCGACTTTTTATTTTTCCATCCTCACAGTCTTCCAGGAAACTGTTTTTGTTGGAGGCCACAGAAAGTTCTCCTATGCAGTGTATTTTGTAACAGGACCTTCAGTAGTTTAACTCTTTGGTGTTTGAAAATATGCTTACTCTTCCTTGTCATCCACATTATTTTTATTTAATGCAAATTATCTGCCTCAACTGCTTTTCATTACATATTGATTGAACTAGATTCCTCTCAGGAATCAGACAGCTGCATATCATTAGAGAGCTGCTCTTTATTTCCACCCAAATTTGAAAACCAAAAGAAGCAGCAAACCAACAAAACCCACCTTAAAATACTTGACTGTTCTTTTTTATAAACTTACAGCTGAGTCTTGAATGGGGACTTATGAACACAACGTACCTAAACTTTCAAAATTACTATCTTTATCACTTGCAGCAGTAGCCTTCTTGAGATAAACTGAGGATCCTTTAAATATATGTGAAATGGGCAAGTAATAACTTGGGTGAGGTTTGTGAAAACCAAGAAAAGAGCAAAACTTACTTTTTGTTCTTCCTTAGTGAGTAGTGTTCCTTCTCAGTCACCTTGTGGGCATGATGTGTGGAAGTGAAGGCTTGATGGATCAGTTTAGGGTACCATTATGTAGTGACATGGGGTAGGAACAGCCCTGCTATCCTTCAATGGCTTTCACAGTTATAATTTTCTATTCATTCCAATGAAAAATTTGCTAGGATTTCTGAAAACATTTTTAATTTATTTTTTTAGTATATGTATACAAAACATCAGCTTAGGGAAACAGCCTCAGAATTTAGGGATTTCATGTTGACAAGGTCACTTCATGACTGTATTCAAGAATCAAAATGTCTGGATAAGCTTTTCTTTATGAGTATTGATTAAATCAAAATAAACAGCCAGAAAAGCTGGAAACAGATGCAGAAACAAAACAAAACAAAACAAAACAAAACAAAACACCAACAGAAACTATATTAATGCTTGGTACCACCTCCAGTGCATGCTATTTCGGGCAGAACTTACTCCTTTCCCACAGACGTGCAATACCTCCAGATTGTGTGATGGGTGACAATTCCATGGGGCTCACTATAGAAAAAGCAACATCAAACCACCTTTGATTTTAATTACACAGTTTTAAATCTAGAGCAACATACGCTTTTCAGTTGACTTATGTCTGTTTGACAATATAGAATAACATTGTGGGTTTATATCAGAAAAAAGTACTGGTTAGTAATATAATTCAGGTCAGAATCAGCCTATCAAAACAAAGAAATCACCAGGAATTAAATGAATAGAAAATAAAATACATGACAGCATAAATTGTGTAAGAATAGAAATTGAAGGCATTTTTACTTCTATTTTATGCTCTCTCAAATAAAAACTTGCTTGATCTGAGCGAAATATTGAATTCTTTCTAGGCCACTGTAGCTGTGTTGTGATGTTTTGGGGTTTTTTTTGATCACAAAACTTTGCTTTTTCTTTCCCTAATTTTTGCATGAACAAAACCCTATAGATCCTTTTCCATTGCCTGTATATACAAAGGGAAGGATTTAACTTTTCTAGAAGGAGAAATAGAGTTTGCAACTGAAATGTCAATATTTTTATATTGTTAATATTGCCTCCTATTTCATAAGTAGTGGAAATGTTTATTTTTGTCTTCAGATTTCTTTTCTTTTCTTTTTTTTTTTTTTTTTCCTAGAAAGATTAACTGTGTAAATAGAAACTCTAAATTATATATGCAGGAAAATGGAGAACTGGATTGCTTTTCCTCTGGTCAAAGCACTATCAATAGCAGCAATTCTTGTGAAGAAAGTTGTACAGATCAATAGATGTGGATCAAGGGAAGCAATGGTGCTAAGAACTGGCTATCCAAGCTTCACAAGGACTTTTTTGTTAGAGTAGCTCAGATTTCAGCTTAGTCCCATGGACTAAATGCCTATTTGCAGCAAGAATTAGGTGAGTTTCTGGAGCATCCTTTCTAGTGTAGTGTCATCTAGAAGAAATACGGTTCACATGCTCTTTGACTGTCCCATGCTACAAACAAGCACACAGCAGGTGTAGTGAGATGGAGACTTGATTCTTGATCTCCACTAAAACACCAAAGCAGGTGCAGTTGTATCATGTGTAGGAACACAATTCTTATCATGTATCTATGGGAGCTTTCTCAAAGGTAGTTGAGTACATAAAAACTGTTTTTATTTGGGCTGAAAGGGAAGTTTTATCTTCTTTCTCTTTTCTCTCTTTTTAGAAATATGATAGATGGACAGTGATCTAATTGTGCACGTCTAGAGAGAGATTCTCAGATTTGAGCCAGACTCCTTAGTTGTCCTAGCCATCCTTTTCTAGTCAATGGGGAGACCCAAGTGCTTTTAGAGCACAGATCAACTGGAATATTTTATATCTATTTTAGATGAAAATAATCATGCCTTAGGTCTTTCCACTACTTACAAAGGGAGCTTGAGGAATTTATTGTCAGTCTTTGCCCCATTTACTCAAATGAAATCAATTGAACTGTATACTAAGTGTGTGCATAAGCAATTATGTCTATATGAAGAAAATTTACAGGTAAAAGGAAAACACCATTTTTTATTTTCCTTTCAAAGCTTCAAATTCCTCAGCTGTACTTAGTTTTGACATTGAGAAATAGCTTTTATTAACCTGAACTGTCTTCACTTATTAATGTATAGAAATGTTCTTAGACATCAAGGTGTAGTTGAGAAACACTTTTCTAAAATACTTTTGTGTCCTGAATTATATTTTGGAACAGTGGATATATTTTAGTTCTGGTGAGGATTGGCAGCAGTCATCCTAACAAATGGGAAAATTTACAATGAAAAGAATGGGCAATATTTGATCAATTAAAATAAACAAAGAAGTATACATGCAGATAAGGAGAAGAAGCTGCAGGAGAGGAAGTAATGTTTGTCAAATTCTTAGAAAAAAATCTTGGGTTTTAGCTGCCAGTAAGTTGGGGATCTAGAGAGTTTTTGCAATAGAGAAGTAGATTCAAAAACTTAAATGAAAAAATATGCCATCTGTGTTAGCAGTCACTTTTTCTGCCAGAAAAACATGGGAGAAGAAAGGAGCAGAGTTGTATTAGATGTGCACATGCCAATATAAAGGACTGCACGTGTGGTAGCAGTGACTAATGTTATGCTTATGCAAGGAGGAGGAAAACATAATGAAATTTATTTGTTGGTTACTGAAACACAAATCAATGGAAGCCAGCTGAGTACATGCATGCAGAATGAGTCTCTGAGCAGTCAGACCTCTTACTATGCAGTGGGGTGCCCTACTGAGATAGTAGGAAGACAGCATGATCCATATTGATATTACAAACACAGGGATGGATGTGTATATGACAGGCACAGAAAGAGGAAACAGGAAAGACCCTGGTCACGTGTTCTATGTTTCACTTTTAAGCAGTACTTTGTCTCTTCCTTTTTTTCCTCCTTTTTTTTTTTTTTTTTGTTTGTTTGTTTGTTTGTTTGTTTTTTGTTTGGTTTTTTGGTTTGGTTTGGTTTGGGTTGGGTTTTTTTTGTTTGTTTATTTGTTTCTTTGTGGTTGTTTTTTGTTTTTGTTTTTTTTTTTGTTATACACATTAATAAGTATAGTTCTAGGTAAAAAGTAGAGACTACAAACCTCTTGGAAGTCTCTGTAAATAAACAGTAGGAAATTACAATGATAAGATAAAAATGTCTGCTGAAACTGGGTATCAGCATTTTGGAGTCCATGTTGAAATTCTTACGGAAACACAAGTAGGAAAATATCTCCATTCTGACAGTAGCTAAGGGGTCAGCAAAAACTACGTAGCAGTTGCATTAGGTGTCTTGGTTTGAGTTAGAACACAACAACTCTGTTCAGTGTTTTTACTTTTCAGTTCAGTCTTTTATAAGTAACTGCACTTTCTGAATTTAACAGCATGTTTTTGCAGACAGTGACTGCTTCTAGCAGTAATAATGCTTGATATTTAGCGTTATTACCAACGACTGGTGTGCAGACCAAGGCCACTGCTGGATCTTGTGTGCCATGTTGTAGGTGCAGAAAGTAAAAGGCTGCACCTGCAGGGAGGAGTGGACAGGACAGGTGACCCTAAACTGACCAATAAAGGATTCCAGCCCATATACACCATATTCAGTATAAAGCTGAGGTACCGGTGTCCTCAGTGTCCTTGGAGGATTTTGTGTTATGCTTTCAATCCCAATCTGTGTGTTCCTGAATTCAGTTCCAGAAACCAGCTCCTGAACCTGGTTCCTGTCTGCTGTTGAGTCCAGTCTGGGACTTACCCAGTGCCTTTCTCTTTCCCTTTGGGAAGGTAAAGGGGTTAAGAGAGTGAGTCTGTTATAGGTCTAATGGACTGTTCTGACCCTAAATCATGACATTAGAGAAAAGAATAATATTCTAACTGCAGCAACAAGTTATGCAACGCAGATGCATATCCTTTACTGATCCCTAAAACTAGCATCATCTGTGCTGCTTTCTCTCAGTGTTCTGTACTGTATGTGTTTGTATTATCAATGCTGCCCCAGGCATCAATGACAAAAACTTTATTTTGTATGGATATGTCAGGCTAACCTTACATATATATAGCATAGAATACATACAGCAACAAATATATATTTTTCTGTCCTATTTAAGATTTAGATGGTTTTTCTTTATATTGAAAATCTGAGCACTTTTCTTCAGAATAAATAATGTATATCTGAAACATATACACATATGCACTTACAGAAAGATCTGAATTTATGCAAAATTTGACACAGGTTGGATTTTCTGCTACTGAAAAGGAAAAACTTTACAGTTATTCTTGTCTTCAGACTGCACAGCTTCAGAATAAGGACTTCCAAAAGGCCTTTTACTATCAGCTGAAGCCAGCATTGTGTCATCCCACCTTCTCAAACCAAAATGTAAAACTGTAAATAAAACTGTAACAAAGCCTGTAAATAAAAGGAATGTGAAATAACATGAAAACAATAATATGAGAAGGAAAAACCAACTGAGAGAAAGGCATCTTTGTACACAACAGACAGATGATTATGTTGATATGCATGTGTGTATAAAATACAATTGAACAGAAAGAGAATGTATGAAATCCTATACAGTTATGTGTCTGTCTGTTAAGTGATAAATGAGAAAAATCAGAAAATAAGGCTACTTTATGCCCAGCATCTTTAAACAAGAGTAGGAAAAAATAAGTCTGCTTTGTATATATCACCCTTCTTCATAATTAGAGCATTTATTCAATCCTTTGTCCTGATGAAAAATTATCTTATTGGTTTGTTGGCGTTTTTTTGCTTCTTTTACATACAAATCATAGAAAAAACATTTTTTATACTCAGATGCAAGTACTTAAAAGATCTACTTCTCTCTCTTATACTATCCACTTTCATTAGCCTGTAATTTTCACCACTTTTCACCAAAATCCATCTTCCTCTTTTTTTCTCAAACTATTTTCTTCTCTCATAACATCAATTTGACAGAATTTTAATATAATATATGTACTGGAGATTTAAGACTTTCCAAGATCAAAGAGTACAGTAGACTATAGAGTGATTTGCAATAATGTGGAGTACGAGTTAATTGAATAGTAAAGCATACATCAGTAAGGTAGCTTCATAGGTTTTGACTTGCCATAAAATCATAGAATGTTAGGGGTTGGAAGGGACCAAGAAAGATCATTTAGTCCAACCCCCCTGCCAGAGCAGGATCACCTAGATCAAGTCACACAGGAACATGTCCAGGCGGGTTTTGAACGTCTCCAGAGAAGGAGACTCCACGACCCCCCTGGGCAGCCTGTTCCAGTGCTCTTTCACCCTCACCATGAAAAAGTTTTTCCTTATGTTTAACCTAAACCTCTTGTGTTCCAACTTACTCCCATTGCCTCTTTTCCTAACATTGGATGAGATTGAGAAGAGTCTGGCTCCATCCTCCTTACACTCACCCTTAACATATTTATAGACATTCATGAGGTCCCCCCTCAGTCTCCTCCAGGCTAAAGAGACACAGCTCCCTCAGCCTCTCCTCATAAGGGAGATGCTCCACTCCCTTAATAGTCATAACCCAGCTCTCCAGCCTGTACAGGTCACACTGGACAGCATCACAGCCTTCTGGAATGTCGGCCACTCCTCCCAGTTTTGTATCATCAGCAAACTTGCTGAGGATACACTATCCCTTCATCCAGGTCATTGATGAATATACTGAACAGTATTGGACCCAGCACTGTCCCTTGTGGGGACACCACTAGTCACAGGCCTCCAGCTAGACTGCTCCACTGACCACAACTCTCTGAGCTCTGTCCTTCATCCAGTTGCAAATCCACCTCACTCAGGGTGGCAGAAGACACTGTACATTTTGTGGAAGTTAGATAAGTTCTACATAGAACAAATATTTTGCTGTGAACCACAGAGATGTTTTCCCTCAAATAGGAACACTTTATTGTAATTAGAAGATTGAGGTAGGGAAAGCATTTTTCCACAAGGTTTGCGTGTAAGGGGGATACTGTATTAATAGAATCTAACCAGAAAGGGAACAAGAGCAAAACCAAAACATCAGTTTTATAATTAAAACTATGTGAATTGCTTTCTTCTCAGGACAACAAGCATCTTTCCCTACAGTGGTAGGGAAGAGAGACATTTCAGACTGATGGTTACACAGAAGGACACTCCACAAAGATCAAGGAAATCTTGACTTGGAGATATGAGTCTCAAAGAAAGGTTTGGTGCTGTGAGAGGACAAAATTGCTCTTAAGGGAAAAGAAATCAGAGGTAGGATTTTGTGTACAATTGCTTCTTTGCTAAAGGCAGGGTATTGTTTTTATTGGCCCAAATTGCCGTGATTTTTGTTATTGTTGCTTTACAACATCCTCTAAAAACTAATCTTCTCACTTCAAGTGTTATATCTGTGTCTGCAGAAATAGCTACAAGCAACGTTTGAAAATCCAGGATTTGGCCAAAGATGGTACAGAGATGTCAGTGGTGATCTTTGCCGGTCTTCTGCAGTTGGCTCAAACAGTCCTTATGCCATTAAAAGGAATTAAGAGATAAATCAATACCTAGAAACTGTGCCAGTGAAATTACAAAAGAAGTAGACAAGCCTAGACCCAGGAAACCTTACAGAGAGGTATCACAAAGAAATTTGGTAATGCTCTGTGAGAAAGGGTTGGGCCACCACTTAAAACAGACACCTGTGGTTAATTCCTATCATTTAGAGGAAAGGGGAGGTGGCCAGCACTTTGCATAATTAGATGTCTTTCAAACAACCCATCTGTAGTCTTTTAAAACTGTGAGAAATATTTGTGCACAGAGCTTAAGATGAATTTTAAATTGAAATATTTGTTCTTGGGAAAACCATCATCATCCTAACTTGGCAATTTAACTGATTGCCCCTTTGCAATTCATCCATGTAATCACAATGTCACAGGTGAGAATTAGTGGATCAAAGGAATGCACACGCTATCCTTTGAGAGAAACAAACCCAAACTGCCTCCCAGCTTAGCACCAGCAGAGATGATTGTTCTTCATATACTGTCCAGTGAACCATATGCACTATTTAGTAAAGAAAACACTTTTTAAAAAATATTGCTCTTTGAAACATTATTTGACTATTATTTGATTTTAATTTCAAGAAATAAATACCAATTACTAGTTTGAAAAATTGCCTTAGCAGCATCTGCTGATGTCTTTGTAATGCTGGTTTAAAAAAAAAAAAAAAGAAAAGCTCTCCCAGAGAGAATTTTACATCAAATTTGCTACATCAAAAAGCACTTCCAGAAAATTAATGTCTCATAGATTTTCTATTGAGAGATGCACTTTCTCTTTGAGGGAAAAAAAAAAAAAAAGGCTGATTTTCATTAAGGACAGAGTAGGAAAACAATCCTTAACTCATCTGTTTGTTAGAATTTCCAGTATATGTTTAGTAGTCAGTATCTGGATTTTAGTTTTAATGTTCCTTGCTGTATATTAATAGTTGAGGAAAACTTGTGACAACTAGCATCTTGCACATATTTTCAGAGTTTATGCAGGTAACTAAAACAGTATATTTATATATGTAAAAATATTTTATATTCTTTATGATTTACTTTAATATTTAAGTATGGTATATATATTTGAAGGAACAGAACTTTGAAGTTTTTTACTTTTAGCTTCAAAATAAGTACTTTATGACAATGAATGTGAGATGCTTTTATAAATGTAAACAGTAATAATGAATAGAAAACATGTATCTGAAGATTAGATTCTCTGATGGAAAATATCCTGACTACAAAACTGAAATATTTCAAGGCAAAAGTTTGCTTTCTGGAAAACAGTTATTAATTTGGGATGAGAAAAAATTATAATACTTCTTTGAAGGGATTACATTTTTGTCTGCTTAAAGAGTATAATAGTCAACTTGTATAAGTATATATAGTATAATATCTCAACTTGTTGCCCTGAGACAAGCCAGGGATGATGTACCAGGACACCCCAAGGGAATCAAGGGGGATTTGCACAAGAGGGTGACACGGCCGGCCCAGCTTAAGTGCCTCTATGCAAATGCACACAGCTTGGGCAATAAACAGGATGAATTAAGGGCCACTATGCTGCTGGAAAGCCACAGTGGCTATTACTGAAACTTGTTGGGACGATTTCCATGACTGGAATGTAAGGATAGACGGATAAAAGCTCTTTAGGAAGGACAGACAGGGTAGGAGGGGAAGAGGTGTTGCCCTCTACATCAGTGACCAGATAGAATTGATGGAGCTCCATATGGGGAAGGATGATGAGCTGTTTGAGAGTGTATGGGTTAAGATTAAAGGGAAGACAGGGGAAGGTAATGTTACATTTGGGGTCTACTACAGGCCACCTGACCAGCAGAGCTAAGCAGATGAGGCCCTCCATAGGCAATATAAGTGGCATCATGTACACAGGCCCTGGTCCTCGTGGGGGATTTCAACCACCCTGACATCTGCTGGAGTGACAACACAGCAAGGCACCAGCAGTCCAGGATGTTCCTGGAATGCATAGATGACAACTTTCTACTCCAAATGGTAGAGGAACCAACAAGAAAAGGTGCTATGCTAGACCTTGTTCTCACCAACAGGGAAGGGCTGGTGACCAACGTGAGCCTCAGGGATAACCTTGGCTGCAGTGACCATGAAGCGCTAAAATTTTAAGATCCTCATGGCAGCTAGGAGGATGTATTCCAAGCTTACAACTTTAGGCATACGGACTCTATTTCACACACAGGATGTCAGGATGTCAGGGGCTGGAAGGCACCTTGGAGATCTTCATATTTACATATGAGTTGTTTGATTACGGGTTTTTTTTATCCTTCAACAAGGTTTGCTCCAAATAACACTAGAATAAGCATCAGAGTCAGGATTTTTAGTGTTACTTATAACCTTTTCTGTTATTTTTAATTCTTTTGCTCTATATCTGCTGAGATTAATATGAAAGGAAAAGGGATAACACGCTCCTTAAAAGAAAACAAAACAAAACCACAACCAATCCAACCAACCAACCAACAAAAAACCCAAATCACAACAAAAAATCCTCAACTCCTGTAAACCCCATTTTTTCCACATACTCAATATCTAAGTGTGTCAGCTCCTGTTAAGTTCCCTATTCTTCCTCCTTAGTATCATCCCTTTCCCACACCATGCAGCCTCACCAATACAGCTTCATCAATTGCTATTTATGCTCAAGCATTCAGAAGCATTTCAGAATGCTTCTTTCTATACATCTAAATCAGAAAGATGAGGAAAAAGTTTTTAATACATTCAGAGGACTTCATGGCATGAAAGTCTCAGACTGGAGCCACATTCAATTCCCTGTATAAGATGGGCTCAAGATTTCCCTTCTTCCTTCATAACTGGCTTCAGAACACTTCAGAAGGTGAGGGTCCATTTGACTAACCAGCATTCAGATATCAAATTGCTAAATTTAAGGTCAAACTCAAGTTTCTACTTACATTTAATCCTATACCAAATATACAGAATTCTGTTATCTATCCTTCATTAGACTGTTAGGCCATCATCATGAGCAGTGTAAAACACTACAGAGGTGTAAAGAACTTAAAAAGGTGAATTTAACCTTTAGAGACTTTTGATGTTTTTCACTTGTTTCAAAATATTAGTTGAAAGTGCCTGATGGCTTTGGCCTGGAAAGAAGTAATTTCATACTAGAATCATGACTTAAAAGACCATTGTCTCCAAATTCTATGTACAGCAAAATATATTCATAATTTAGTAACCCCATCCTTCATCTCACTGTTGCTGATTTTCTAAATTTCATCAGAAATTACTTATTGTTGCAGCTCTACAGTACCAAAAGGTGGTAGGGGGTGGTGGGGTGGTGGAGATACTACCTATTTCAGTGGACTGTGGGTAGGGTTATATGCTATTATGATGTGTACAGTAAACCACTATTTTGGTAGAGCCTGTAGATGTTATTATAACAGAAGGGTGCCAAATGTGTAATTTTAATCCTGATGACCCCCTTTCTTAGTAAAGAGGAAGTCTTAAACATCTGTACAGCAATGTCGAAATGTTAGATGAAGAAATTAAAGTATAAAGGTTTGGTGTAGCCCTGCATTAGCATTTAATGAAGCAATAAATTATAAAAATTCAGAACAAAATAAAATTATTCAGTTGCTTCCAAAATTTAAGAACTCTTCAGAATTTTGAAAAACTTGGCAGCATCTACACCTGGGACTTAAGAAACTACAGGACATTTAAAATCAATGAACTCTTTAAATTTTTTTTACATTCATGTGGAAATCATTATGGTGCTATTTTTGTAATGCAAGACAGTGGCAATTAAGGAAAAGGACTTCAATACAGAAAGAAAATTCAACCCATGCAATTAAACATAAAAGAGTGTTCAAGAGAAGATCTTACAGTAGCACAAAATCGATGTTCCCTAATTATCAGAAATACAAAGAAGGTGGGGTGCATTTATGTCTTATTTTGTATCTAAGTTTTATTTGTGCTTCTTGGTCTGTTATACCCTATACTGAGCTAGCAGTTAGTACCAGAAGTAAATACATGTGCTTGAAAGCCTACTCACATAATCTAAAAATAGAAAATGCAATTTTGTTTCTTTAGTGATATTTAGAAGTTTCTGGTAATGAGTGTTAGCAGCTTGGATAGAGAAGGAAAATTCATAGAGGGAAAAAATACCTTAAGAATAAAAGATATCTCTAGGACAGTACTCATCATACATTCTGTAGTGATGGTGAGGATTTATGTCTGTTTTCCCTTATTGCTTTCTTCATGCAAAATAAAATCTCAACTTATCCCTCCTGAACAACTGATAAAAATCAGCAATCTCTGATGTTAATTCCAGTTAATTTAGATGCCAAAAGATTGTTATTGTCTATCTGAAGTACAAATCTTGGCAAAGATACATCTCTTCAGTTTTGCAGAACTAGGGATTTCATCAGGGCAAGTGTAGAGTCCTGGACCTGGGAAGGAATAACCCCATGCACCAATACAGGTTAGGGGTTGACCTATTAGGAAGCAGCTCCATGGAGAAGGACCTTGGAGTCCTGGTGGACAACAATCTAACCATGAGCTAGAAATGTGCCCTTGTGGCCAAGAAAGCCAGTGCTATCCTAGGGTGCATTAAGAAGAGTGTGACTGGAGGGTCAAGGGAGGTTCTCCTCCCTCTCTACTCTGCCTTGGTGAGGCCACATCTGGAGTACTGTGTCCAGTTCTGGGTTCCCCAGTTCAAGAGAGACAGGCAACTACTGGAGAGAGTCCAATGGAGGCCTACAAAGATGATGACAGGACTGAAGCATCTCTCTTATAAGACTGAGAGACATGGGGCTGTTTAGCCTGGAGAAGATTGAGAGGGGATCTTATCAATGCTTATAAATATCTAAGTGGCAGGGGTCAACAAGATGGGGCAAATCACTTTTCAGTGGTGCCCAGTGACAGGAGAAGGGTCAATGGACAGAAATGGGAACAGAGAAAGTTCCACTTAAACATAAGGAAAAACTTTACTGTGAGAGAGAGACAGAGCATTGGAAGAGACTGCCCAGAGAGGTTGTGGAATCTCTCTCTCTGAAGATTTTCAAAACTCACCGCTACAAGTTTCTGTGCAACCTGCTGTAGGCAAACATGCATTGGCACAGGAGTTGGGCTAGATGATCTCCATAGGTCCCTTCCAACCCCTACCATTCTGTGATAGTCCCCATTACATATGCAGGCAATGAACAGCATGAATGCTGCAATGGGTCACCTAGTCATTATGAAGTAAAATTATTTAGTTTTCACTCTATATAGAGAGAGATATAGATATACCCAGCAGGTATAAAAAGATTATTGCTATAATTTCTGTTTTCTGTCTTCTGAAAGCCTACTTAACAGCAGGAACTTTAGTTTCTGTAGTTGACAAAACATTTCAAGGACTATTTTAGACTTTGGACTAGGTTTTAGATTAAATTAATCTTTGAAAAATTAACTTCTATCTTTCTCATCCCTAAAACCTGATCAAACCACTATGTCTTTCTTCTTAGGTAACACTCCTCTCCTAATAAAGCTGAACAGATATGCAAAAAGAAAGTTCAAACAGAACAAATATCAAAGTCTAACTCTATCCCAGATCTTAGCATAATTACCTATGCTGAGTTCTGCATCTGATATAATTTCTAGATAGTCACATATATTTTAGATTTTTATTAAAGAGAAAATACCTTATCTTTTGGGTTTGAATTTAAATCTAAACAGAATTAGGTGCTTATGGAAAATGGGGACAAATATTTCTCAGAGCTGAATGTGTTTTATTAATATAGTTCACAATTTAGTCAAACAAAGGATGTATCAGGTCCCACCCTCTAGGTTTTAATAAGTGATTTGAGTCTTACTTTCTTTTTCCTTTTTTTCAGTTTCATTACCTAAAAAATTAATAACCTGTTGCTAAAAAGATTATTTAATTACATAGCTTAACATATTTGGCTGTTTCAGTTTATGTGTTTATAATATTGATGAAATGTGAATTGAAAATGTTTTCAAGATTTATTTTTGTATTAATTTTTAAAAAAGTTTTTCTGAAAGGAAATAGCACTTTAGTTAAAAGTGTAGAAAAAATAATTTAAAATTGTTTGCTGTTTTTTCAAGGAAATTGAAACATTCTGTATACAAAACAAATGAAAATTATTTATTGCTTTCAAAAAAACAAAAAACAGAACAAAACAAAACAAAAAACAACAAACAAAAAAAAACCCACCAAAACCAAAAAAAAACAAAACCCCCAAAAAACCCCCACACCCAAAAAAACCCCCGTGGAGTACTTAAAAGAAAATACTAATGAATTAATCTGTTTTTGAGGAATTTCTGTTATTTTCAGTTTTCTCAACACATAATTCTACAAATCTCATGTCTCTGTATTTCTAACCTAGGTTTTATGAAGGAAAGAAGGAAAGGAAAGGAAAGGAAAGGAAAGGAAAGGAAAGGAAAGGAAAGGAAAGGAAAGGAAAGGAAAGG
>JAAGNO010029395.1:0-27450 GCA_033439905.1 Ceryle rudis
AGGATGGTATAGGATTAATTATTTAATAGTTACACAGTGATGTAAAAGGCAAAACATTCTATTGACTTCACAAATACGGAAATGTGACACTGTCAGCTTGTTTCCTCCATGAAACGCCTCAGCACGCCTGGGATTCCTCACTCATAGGCCCTCTGCTCCTAGCACAGCTTGCTCGTGTAGAAAATGCAGCCAGCGTGCCACCAGGGCCATCCCTTAAGGCTACCCGATGGCATCCACTTCTACCTGCACTGAGCTGTTGCCCCACTGGGTCCCCACTTTGCTTTTGCACCTCAGCTGGCTCACAGGGACAACCAGGAAAGCAACCCAAGTCCTCTGAATTTCTGGCAGTAACACCAGCTCCACGCTCAAGTTCTTGCGTGCTGTGGCGCTGCTGCATTTGGGCTGGAAACGTACAAAAGCCCAGCTCTGAACCAGGTCAAGCCACACCAATTCCCCAGGGACCAAATATTCCTGCTGTCTCTGGGCTTTGTACAAGACCTGATCCTATAAACTCAAACTGACCTTACTGTGTCCTTACAAAAGGCCAACTGATAAAGCTAGCTGACTTTACTGCACAAAGGTTTTAGTCCTGTTGCTAAAGGTCACGTAAACCTTCATAAATTGTCACTTGTTACAACAGTACTTTTGATAAATCACCATGTGAAGTGCTCAATAGCTTTTCAAAAGCCAACCTCATCGTGGTAACACTCTCTGTAGAAACCATCTCTCAAAGTCTTGAGCTATGCTAACTCACCTGGTCCTGGAGATGTAACTTTTGAGTCACAACAATCTAAAAACCAAGGAGACCTTACTTCTGCCTAAATGGAGGTGGAAGGAGATCAGAAGAGATCTTCAAAGCAAAAACCAATGGGCTGCCAGGCCACCTGGAAGTGCTTTCCAAACCTCCAAAGCCTGCTTTTTGTCCTTTCCTACTGAGGTAGCACATGAGGGTCTTCATAATATTGGGTTCCATTACAGTTGGCGCTGTGCTAACAGTGGCAGCCCTTGCCTCAGAGTTTAATGTCTAAAACACATTAAAAAGACATTAAAATGTCTAAAAGGTGCTGTAATCACAGCAAGTGTAAACTGAAGGAGGATACAACGATCAATCTAATATATATCCAATTCTAGTTATGCCACTTGTAATAATAAATTCTGCAATGATGGAAAACTGTTGAGAGCTTTATTAATCTAGCTTTACATCTGCATAAATGGAAGCAGGATTCAACCCCTTTGTACAGAAGTGTTGGTATGAACACTAGAAAAAAACATTGCCATTGGCCTCTTGCTGTTTGATGCCCTCTACTTACTTGGGGAAAATGAGCGTGCCATTGCCTGTCCATCTTACTTGATTCCAAGTCAAGAGGAAGACCTTCCTCAGTGTCAGAAGGTGCACACCCCGCATACAGAGGTGTTGCGGAGATACACAGCAAATCAGGCAAAGGGAAATACCTTGAAGTAAAACACACTGAAAACTAGAAACTTAGGCTTAAGCTCCAGCAGCTCAATATGAAAACTAAGAAACTGGTCAGGGGGGAACAAACAACAACAAAAAAACCCCATCAAAGAATTTTCTTAGTTCTCAGTAAGTTATTTCTGACCAAGTCTGGAACAGTTGATGCAGAGAAGAGTTTGAAATTGTGCATAGGCAGACAGATTTCTGCTCTGTGCAACAGGATTTGCTGCTGCTGTAATGTGAGGGCAGAAGTCAAGAACTTGGAGGTCAGAAATCTCGACCTTAATTCTGTCCTTTTATGTTAGCAGGAAGGAAAGAGACATTTTCCGAGCTGAGGATTTTGCTGTCAATGTGTTATCTCCTGGCTGCAAAGGTCCCCATCTCCACCACACTCACAGCTGTGTCCCACTTTCCTCTAAGCCAGGCTATGCAGGGAGTTAGTACTGAAACTGTTTAAGCGAGCCCTTGATTTGGCCTGAAAAGATCTTGGGAGCAACTGTGCAAAATACTGGCATGCTGCCGTGGGAAGGGACCGCTGGAGCAGGAGGACATGTCTAACCTGCAAGTGCAGGTTAGGGCAGTAGCTGCCTCAGCCAGCGAAGGCACCGTTTTGTGCTGAAGACAGCATCTTCTCCTGGATTTTGCTCTGCTGGTTTAAACAAAAACAAAACAAAACAAAACAAAACCCAACCAAAACAAAAAAAACCTCTGCTGTCCCAAGTATGTCCCAGACCCACTCTGGGCCACTCAATACAACCAGTGTCATCAGTGCAGTGAGCCAGCTATGCCCAAGGAAGGGGCTTCTTAGCCACCCTGCTAGGAGAGCTGTCCTCTCCAGCAGCTGGAAGGGAAAACAGACCCACCACAATGTCTCCTGGCCTTCAGACAGCATGGTATGGCAGGGGACAGGACAGTTGCTGATCCAGGCAGGCAGAGGCACTGGACAGTAGAAAAGGCCAGATCAGATTCAGGTTCTTTATGCCTTCCTGTATAAAATGCTCCTCTATCCCTGTCAGCTAACCTGTGCAATGCTGCTGGGTTTGTTCTTAAACAAACCTGAACTGTATGATGATAAATATGTAAGAAAATCACCCACCTGAAGCATGCTGAACACTACTCCTGGGCTGGGGAACAGAGCAATCTCCCATCCTGAAGGTCTGAGGGTCCTGAGATGAACTGGAAAGGTCCCTGTTGGCAGTACCGCGCTTATCAACGTCTCTCCTGATCCGCTTCAGGCTGTAGAGTCCAAACTGGGGACAAGGTGAATCTCAGTCATCCCTCCAGGCTACACAGCACTGCCGGGAGGCGAGGAGGGCAGCCATGAGATAAAGGTGGTTCTTCTGGCAGCCCCCACCGTCTGCTGCAATAAGGCACCTCTGACACCTTGACTGCAGTTTCTAGGGCCACCCAGGGCTTCCCAAGGGAGAAGTCTGGGGAGGCAAAGAAGGGACAGCCCTGCAGTGGTGAACCAGCACTAGCACTGGGAACAGCTAGTGCAGATGGTGGTCAGCTGTCTTCCCACCAGACACCACGGAGCGAGCTTCATCACTCAGGCAAGCCTGAGATTCCCTAAGAGTCTCCCACTGGGAAATCTGCCTGGATCTCAGGCTTGCTCCCGGAAGCAAACATGTGCCCTCTGAGAGTTTGGAAAAGCCTTGCAAGGCACCTCGTCTCACTTTTCTCTGAAAACCACCCAAGCAACCCCACCAGGACCCACTACTCATGGGCTTCACCTACTCACAGCTTCCCACTTCTTCCAGTTGGAGCCCTCCTCCCCTCTGCACAGTGCCAGCAGGTGTTCGAGGCTGTGCTGCCCACTGAGCCCCTGCCTCCTCTGCAGCTGGATCCACCCACTGACTCCTTCTTCCCCTGACCAATCCCTGCTCCCTGCCCACAAGCAGAAACATGCTGCTTGGTCCTGCCCAGGCTGACTGGTATTTGCCTCACTACCTCTAGGAGGATCTCAGTCCCACAAACAGGCAAGCTTGTTTTCTTGTGCATTTTTTTCTGATGTTCATCATTCCCCAAGAGCAGCTCCCTCGGATTCAGGGGTACCTTCACCTGTCAAGTAGGTTATCTAAAAGTTGCCACATGTCATTAGAGAGTGCTCAGTGCAGCCCCGAGCTTGTCGCTACCTGTGTGTATTTGCATGACCCGGGCTTGCCCAAGCAAAGCTAAGGTGGGATGGATCCAAACCTGCTCCTCCTGCAGGCTTCTGTGCAGGGAGCTCCAAGGAAGTGAGAGGCTGTTGGGAGCTTAAAGCACATTGAGAAGGAGGGGAAAGGGCAATTTACCAAATCTCCTGAACCTGCAGCTATCCCACGTGCACAGTGGAGATGCCTTTCTAGCTGGCAGGAGCACACATACTCAAGAGACAGTGAGCAGCCCCTTGCATACCACTCCCTTATAGGAAGCCAAGTGGGAGGCACTTCCCATTCTTCTCTAGTGATGACTCGAGAGCTGCTGCTCTGGGGAGGAAGGATGAATTTTTGTTGTTGTCAGAGCAGCTCCGAGCACGTTGCTAGGCACCAGCTGCGGGAATCGCCTGCAGGTGCTTTCGCAGGAGGGGCTGGGCCGCTTTACTGGGCAGTCCCAGCGCAGCCCGAGTGCCAAACACCTTTGAAACGCTCACAGCCTGCGGGAGCTATTGAGCAGTCTCCTCAGGATTAAGAGTTTAAACGGAGGGGCTGCGGCAGAGCCGGGGGAAGGGCAGCAGGCAGGCTCCGGAGTCACGGTTGCCTGTGAGGTACCGGTTCGGGGAGCTCTCTGGTGCGGTGGTACGAGCAGCCCGCCCCTGGACGTGGCAGTCTCCCAGGTGCGAAGGGGAGTCTTCTCCCCCATCCTGTCCTCTCTTCCCTAATCGGCGTGTCCGAAGTCTTCAGAGGATTAAGTGGCTAAGTGCTTTTCTTCTTCTCCTGGAAAGGAAGCCTCTTTAGCCAGCTGAAGCTTTCACCTGCAAGCATTTGCTCGAATGGGCTCGGACCTTTTGGGTCTGAATGAACACGGTGCGATTTCCATCTCACGGTTACGCAAGAGTGCAACAAGATGGGGCTGCTTTTAAAGCCTGAGCTGGATACCGACTCCTGTGCAGGCTGTAGTGCTGCTTAGAGAGTGCAAACACCAGGGCTGCACCACTGCGGAGATGGCTCCGTTTACAGCCAGCACAGTGCCTCCAGCCTCACATACCTACTGCAGTGATTTTTTTTGACCTGCCTCTCTTAAAAATGAGACCAGTTCTGCTACTGGGGAGTGCGCATGCACATTAATTGTCAGTATGGTGAAAAGTGTTTCCACACAGGCTTCAAACTGGTTTTTCCTCACCTGACCTGGATTCTTTAAGCACCTCTGAGGTTCTGGTCCCCTCTGTGACATTTCCTAATGGCTCCTTAGACCACCAAGACCACCACAGAGAAAGAACTTTTGCACACCACCAGACTCTAGCTCCCAAACCTCTTGTCCTAGAAAGAGAGGAATTGCTCCAGCTGTCACTGTGATGCCCATGAAATGTCTTGCAGAGATAATCACACCAGCTGCTGAACATTTACAGCCTCCCCCCAAGGCACAGAGCTGTGTCTGCTTTGCTGGTATAAACAGCAAGACACTTGGTTTGAGGAAGGAGGGGAGGAATCCCCCGTGGTCCCTACATAATCAGTGATACCACGTTTCAGTCCACGCTACCCGTGCATTTTTGGCATTGTGCAGCAAGCAAGGATCAGCTTACGAGAGAGAATTTGGCATGAGAGAAAGTATTCCACCATCGCAGAGACATCAGGGTCAATTCAGAGTCTCCGCTGAAAAAATGCCGTGTAGACATTTTATTCCTTAATGTAATAAAATAGGAGTGATTGCTTCGTGTGCTGTGGCTATTTGCTGGGAAGCACTGGCTGTAGCTTTTAGAACTTTCATGCTGCAAGCCAACTCCTCTATGGGGCAAAGCATCACTGGGTCGTACTGCTTTGAGTGAAGTGGTGCAGCTTCACAGCCGGGGGAGAGTACTCTGCATTGAACCCTGTGCAGGCAGACCTGGCTCCTGGTTGGATGTGGTGTTGAGTATGATTGCCCTGGCATACAAAGGGTGCTAATTACACAGCAGAGCTTATTTGCATCCTTTGCAGCTACAGGACTCTGGCTCTGCTGGGTGACATTTACAGGTCCTCATTACAGGTGATTTATTCCCAGGGTTTCAGATGGTTTCTTCCCATGTATGTACAGACTAGCTGCATGGAGAAGAGTTGTGCTTAAAAGAGGGATTCTGCTGTGAATTCCCACAGCACTGGAGGAGATGAGTTGCAGCTTTCCCTTCCTGGAAGCCAAACTCTCTCCAACACAGGGTCATCCATACAACACTGGATGAGGCTGCATCAGCCTACTGCTCCATCACGATGGGTTTGGATGCAATTTAACCATGTGGTCACAGCCCACCCTGCCCAGCTTGGGATAAGTTTTGAACTAACACAGACTGCCTCACCAAGGACCCTCGAAGACATGGTAGATATCAGCAGGAGCTGGTATGAGACCCAGTCATGGCAGTACCTACAGGAAACCCCAGGTCAGATGGGGACCTGAGCTTCCCCCACCAGCACTGTGAGCTTATGAGAAAGTTCCTTTGGGGCTGGGATGACTGCTACACTTTCCTCTGAACCAGGCCTGGATCTAAGACATGATGCTTAACACACTGATGAAAGTGTCTGG
This sequence comes from Ceryle rudis, assembly GCA_033439905.1. Taxonomy (NCBI): domain Eukaryota; kingdom Metazoa; phylum Chordata; class Aves; order Coraciiformes; family Cerylidae; genus Ceryle; species Ceryle rudis. The sequence goes on from JAAGNO010029395.1 coordinate 6,149, forward strand.
ATCCAATCTGGCATTGAATGAAAGCCTGGGGCTGAGTGTAGACATGAAGGACCAGACCAGTTCTGCTGTCTGCATTCCCAGGTTCAGTCTGGCTTCTGGGCCAAGCTAAGGACACAAAGCAGAATTTGCCATTTAATCTGGCTAGATTAATGTGTGAATTTAATTAGATTTAATCTGCTTTCAATAAAATCTAGAACATGCTGTAGAGAAATGGCTTTTAATCTTTCTCCAAGCCTCTTTGTATGCATCTGAGCAGTGGTCCCACAGCATTGCCATGGGCAATGGCAAGGAAATGAAAAGCCAAGTTTTCAAAGCACCCAGAGGATGGGACTGAGATGAGCATCCTGTTGTCTTTGGATTTCTGCCAGTCTGATTCAGAGGTTCTGTTGCCCCAAAACCTCCATGTGACAGACAGCATGGGAAAGGAAGAATAATGTGGGGAAGGCATGGTCACAGGGGCTGGTACCCACCAGCCCCAGCCAGGCTTGCTCAAGAGGCAGCCAGGCTTGTGTCAGCAGGGTCCCTGTGTTTGTCTCAGTGCCCTCAGAAACTGCAGAGGGCTGTGCTACTCCACTGGCCTCAGAGGAGTGTCAGCAACTTTGGTCTCCCCTTGTTGAGCTGAGAAATGCACTCCCATGGGCCAGGTGAGTGCTTAAAAATAAAGGCAGCCACTCCAATTCCACCGAAGCAAAGTGCACATGCCTTTGTGAAAAGCACAGTGACAGGTTGCTGCTGGGGACCATTGCCATCAAGACCATGGCTGGATCCTCCAGGAAGACTGTACAACAGATCCAGGTGCTGTCCTGTACACTTGCTCCATGTCAGCTTGCTCCCTGCACCCAGTCGGCCACAGAAAGCACAGAACTGCACTGGCTTTGGTTGCATTTAGGTAGTTTGTCAAAAGAAGGCTCCAGTGGCTCAACACAAGGGAAAACATAAAATTATTTGGAAATATTAATCGAGGGATATAACCTACAGTGTGCAGTCCAAGTAATGCTAACTTGCAAGTTAAGAAATAGCAAGAGAAGGAGATGGTGAAGGCATTTTATTCTGTTCCTCATTGTGCCTGTCCTGGACAAACGCAGCCTGACTGTAGCAGAGGGCTGGAGGTTTAGCTGCCCAAACCAAAGGCAAATTCATTTGAGATCCAGGGATTAAGATACAATCATTTGATCTCAGATTAAACAGTGGATGAGCACCACAAAGAATAGCTTAAAACATTTGGAAAGGTGTTAAGGAAAATCAAGCAGGATTAAATAACAAAATAGCTGCATTAAGCTAGAATGCCTCCCTGGATCCCAGGAAGCTGGGCACCGAAGAGCCTGCCGGCAGGGACGGGAAGACATGGTCTGTGCCACATCTCTGCAGCGTTTGGGGGTTGAGCAATTAACTGTATGGGAAGAGCGGGGCAGCTTGCCATCTGGGCAGGCAAGCCGTACATGTGTGCAAGATATCTGGCAGAGCTAGTGTCCCACCCCAGCCCCCCCAGGACCATTCAGGGCTCTCAGGTTATGGTGAGAGGGCAGCAAGGGGTCCCTCCTGTCTGAAAGCAGCCTCAGACCTGGAGCAGAAGGGAACACAGGGGACCTGGCTCATGACTCCTGTCAGCTTTCTGAGCAGAGTTTTGGGAGGAGAGGAGCACCAAGGCTGCCACACGTCTGTCACTCCAGATGAGGGATGTTTGGTAGGTGCAAGAGATGCTTCACATCATCCCAGGCCCCCAGTGCTTCCACACTGGCATTGGTGTCTGGTTGCCAGGCTAATTCTTGCCACGGCCCCCCCTGCTTGCAGTACCCTGACCTCTGTGCGGGGAGATGTGTCACAAATCTGAGAAGCCCAGAGCATCTTTCCTCCACTACCACAGGGCGACACTGATGCCCTGCTTTGCCAGAGCAGTGTTCTGGGGAAAAAAAAACAAGTGAGGGATAACTCGAGCTTCCTCAGTACCATTCAGCTGTCCCTCAGCATTTCTATTTCCCACCCACTGCCTGAGTTGAAAACAACAGGAATTTTCCTTGCCCTGCACTAGTTTGTCACTTGTATTGAACTGCTCTCCCTCAACCTCAGGGGAGCACGGCCACCTGCCAAAAGCCCTTATTAGGAAGAAATTATCCAGCAAAAATAGGCTGTAAATGTTCACTCAAGGACGCAACCTCAGGGCACTGAAGCTTGGGCTCTGAGTGCAGTGTAGCTGCTTCCCAGCCTTGCTCGGGGAGCCTCTGGGAGCTTTCCATGCCAGCTTGGTTTCTTTTCCTGGACTTGGCCTGTATTTCCTAGGACAAATCATCCAGCACCCTCAAGCTCATTTGCAGCCAGCACAGATCATCACTAGCCATTCCCACAAGTTTCCCTATGTCCTCCATGTGCCTGTTTTGGCTACTTTGTTCTGCAGCACCTTTGAAATCATTAATACACTGCTGTTAAACAAATGTCAGTCCCAGATGGGCAGCACCACTCAAAGTTAGTGGCTGGGGACTGGCCCAGCCCCTATGTGCTGGTAGCCGCTATGTGGAGGCTCCACTGCAGCTTTGTGAAATGCAGAGAGCAGCTGTGAGGCTAGAGGACACAGAGCCATGCTGGATGGATGGATGACAGATCTCCATCAGGTCTGGGCAAGGTGCAGCAAGAGCTGATGGCTGTCAGCTTTTGCTGCGTCTTGCCCAGACCCAGGGGAGACCCAGTGTCCCAGTGACAGGCAAAGGTTCCTGTTTGTGCCTATTGAGCCACAACGTCCCACAGATAAAACGCCATCCTTTCCTCACAGTGGCCAAAGCCATCTCCCCACTGCAAACATAAGGCTGCTGCTTTTCCAAATATGTTGCGCCCTTGCAAGGCTAGTGCGTCCGTCATTAAAAAACACCTTGCAATGATGAACCCCAAGGCTGGGAAGGGCCCAAGCATGGGACTGCCCAAAAATGTGTAACTGCTCTTCCTTTTCTTCTTGTCCGGGGAACAGCAGTCCTGCAAACCACAGCCCATTTTCCAGGCAGCTCCACCACCAGCCACAGCCACCTGGCAGGCGCAGTGACCCTGAGTGATTATTTAACAGCAGATTGTATAACAGAGCGAGGCAGACATTACATTTCTGTCCCTGACCTCAGCCCTAGGACATCTCCCACTCAGAAAACTTCCAATCTAATCTTTCAGACCTCAGAGGAACAGCCTTGGGCATATGACACCATTCTTCAGAGAAGAGTGATCACCGGGGACCATGTAGCTCTGGGCAGAAAAGGACTGCCCAGCACATCCCAGTCCCACTGAGGGAGCCTAATGCCCCACCAAGCTTAGGTACATAGCTCAGATCCTGCTGAAATGCCCAGACTGACCCTACTCCCTGGTATCCGTCTAAATAAAACACTACACTCGCCTTTCCATGTCAGGATGAGCTTCACCAGCAAAGTGAAGATGGATAAGCTGGCCTTCGGCAGGGCAAGCCAGATCCAACAGCTCTCCTGAGGTCCAGCCACATTGCCTCTGGGGTCTTGGAGCAGCTGAGTCCCTTGGACCTGCCCCAGGAGTGGTTGGCAGGGCCCAGGAGGCAGTGGAGAGATGTCTGCTCCTCTGCAAAGCCCTACATACTCTGGGGCTCCAAGAACATCAGCTTTGTGCTAGTTATGTCCCCAAACAGTGTTGTTCCCAGGAAGATGCTCCTTCATCAGTTCAGGGCAGTGCCCTAAAGCCCTTAGCAGTCAGAAGGGTGGTGCAATGTCACAAGGAGACAGACATGGGCAGGCCTTGCTTATCACTGCTGGGCACTTGCCAGCTGGTTCAGACCCATCTCATTCAGAAATCAACCAAAACCAGGTTCTCCTGAAGCCTTACCTGAGCAGATGCAACAAGGAGCTTGTCTCTGAGCTTGACTTCAACTTGCCCTGACTTTAAGCATCCCATTCCAGCATGTCTTAGTGGCTGTGAACTGCCCTACCAGGACGAGCAAGAATCTGCTGGGAAGCTGGAGAGGAACCAGCAGGGCCACCAGGCTGGTGGAGGTCGGGAGGCATTGCCTGCAGGGAGAGGTGGAGATGGCTGACTCGGTTAGTTAGGAAGGAGAGGAGGATGGGAAGATTTATCAGAAGTCTACAGTAACTTGAAGGGAAGGTACAGGGAGGATGAAGCCAAAGTCTTTCCAGTAGGTGAAGACAATGTAATATGAAGCAAGAGACAGAAATTGAACCATCAGTCCTGCCGGTTCTGGGAGGGTATGAGGAAAAAGTCCTTCCTTGGAAGTGTGGTGCAGCCCTGGGGTGTACCTAGAGATGAGGGGTCTCCATCCCTGGAAGTTTTTCAGCCTTAGCTCTGCAGAGCCCCAGCTGCTCTGACCTGGTGTTGGCAAAAGTCCTGTTCCAAGGGCTAGCTGAATCAGAAACCTCCACAGGCCCCTTCAGCCAGCGCTTTTATGAGTCAGTGACAAATTGGGTGGCGATTCTACACTAAACTGATCTGAAATCAGCCTCCTGCCTTCAGCCATACATGCCAGCTTACATCAAACACTGCTCTTGTGCAACTTCGAAAGATGTACCCCATCAAGGATGGTGCAGTCCATGGAGGATTTTGTAGCAGCCTAAGCGCAGGGCTACACAGTTTACCAACAGCCACAGCAAAATTAGGTTCAAAGGGCAAGATAAGAAAATCCAGTATTTAACATCTGTGACTCTTGCCACAGCTAGGCTGGGGAGCCAACTGCTGCAACATAATTAAGTCTAACCGTTAACCAGGGGGCTGAAGAGATATGATGCTCTCTGTGGAACAAGGTGCTGCGTTATTGAGCCCAAGGCCTGTGTGTGCCAGAACTGGGGATGATACGCAGCAAGGCACAGGGATGATCCTGTGATGCCCGGCAAGCAGCACATGTTGATGCCAAGCCTGTGAGCTGCTACCAAGCCTGACCCCTCTGCACTCTGCAGCAGCAACCGGCTACTGGAGCTCACCTGAAATAAATTTATTTGGCAGGGGAGAAAAGAATAAAAGGATGAATGAATCTATTTCTAATAGGTTACATAAACAATTAGCTCCAAAGCTGCCTTATACATAATAAAAGGTGGCACAAGCTGTCAGTGCTTTCACTGAGAAGTGATCTGGGCCTTTAATGCAGGAAACATTTTGGCTGTTCCAAAGGCAAACTGCCCTCCCCTTGGGTGAGTCAAATCTCAGCTGGAGGAAGGAGCTTTGGCTTGCCATGAACATTTTGATTTTGCAAAGATAGTTTGCTTCATTTACAAGCAGTGGGAATTGCTTTGGAGCGTTTGGATCTTAGAAGTCTCATGTGCACACCTGGTGCCTTGCAGCATGAAGCAGGCTTGGGCTGTATCCTGGTGTGCTGCTGCTGGTGGGTGGACTGGGAGTTGCTCACCCTTCCTGGGGTGCAAGGTCTCTCAGTGGGATTAGCTTCTCAAACAGCCAAGCTAAGCGAGAACACAATTTGAACACAGTATTGCTTGCTTTGGCTGAAACTGCCACGGCTATGCGAGGTTTCACTACAAGCAAGCCAGTGCTGCAGCATTCAGTCATGCTCCTGGGGCCTGCAGTGCTCCTGCTGGCAGGGACAGACCCTGCCTGGCTGTCACCCCCTCCAGTATGATGCAAGAGATGCCTTTGCACTTTGCCTCAGTAGCAAACCAGAGCTGGCAGCAAGCCCCCAAGGAAGACAGCCTGGGGTCAAGCTGCAAGTGGAGGAGGCCAGGGGTTAGGGATTGCAGCTTACTCACCATACGGCAGGGTATGCAACAGCTCTGGACAAAGGGTTTGCCCAAGGAACGTGTCCGGTGCAAGTGCTCCCTTATCACATATTCACATGGCTGTGTCTATCAGGCTGTCTGTGAGGGAGGGTTTCTATCCTGCTCAAAGGGCAGGAGCTCACAGTTGCTTTTGCAATCTGATCACACTAACCCACCAACACTTTAACCCTTCAGGACAACCTGCCACGTTCTATTCACCAAGTCATGAGTATTAGAGGTGATCTGGCACAGAAAAGGTTGAGACTCCAGTCCCTGCATCTTACCCACACCAGCAGGACAAATGTCACAGCCTTTGCTGCCTGGCACAACTGCCTGGGGAATGGAGATACTCAACAATACAGCAGGGGCAGTGCAGGAAGCAGCCCCGGGGCACTTGGGTAACTTGTGCAAGAGACACAAAGCAAGAGCCTGAGGCAGAGGTTTGCTAGAAATGCCAAATGGAGGTTGGGTCTTTTCCCCAGAGTTACAAAAATCCATGGCCAACCTCAAACACTGAAGAGACTGTGGCCTCTGACTTTGGGCTGACCCTTGGAAAACACGTGCCCTGGCCTGAAAGATGGGAGCACAGACAGAAGGAAAATAAAAAGAGAGCAAAACTAGGAGGGGAGCAGGAGCAAGCGCCAGCTGAAGCCAAGGAGGGCAAACAAAGGAACAGCTTTCCAACAGGCTCAATTATTCACTGCATTATGCAACTGCTCTACGACTGATGAACCACTCCTGTTCGGAAACCTTAGAATGACAGTATTGTAGAACTAGTCAGGTTGGAAAAGACCTTTGAGATCATCAAGTCCAACCATTAACCCTACTCTACTACTCTACCAAGTCCACCACTAAGCCATATCCCCAAGCATATTGCCCAGAATAATCAGTTTGGTTTATTTGGTATCACAACAATTGGGGGTTTTGGGGTATGTGATCTGGCTGCAAGTTTGAAGTTAGCTCTGTTCTTTGCCAGGAGTGAAGATAACTCCAGGGAATCCAGAGAACAGACAGAGCTTGACAGCACATGGCTGTCAACACACATGGTCCCTGGTGCTGAACTCAGAGCAAAGGGATCTAAATTGCTTGCTGCCATCTGCTGTCCCCTGCCAGCAGGGCAGGCCTTGCTCAGCTCTCCCTTCTAGCACTGCCCCAGGGAGCCTGCCCCCCACCCCTGCCGGGGGAAGGAAACAGCAGGACCCATTCCCCCCATCAGCCCCTAGTCCCTGTGAAGCACAAGAGGGACCCAAAGCCTGGTTTGTCCACCCAGAGACACTGAGAAAAAAAAAAAAAAAGTAGTGGCTTTTTTGTCTTAATTCTGGTCACATGCTCCAAAAAATACAGTTGATGGAGTTTGTCCCTGATTTTCTACCTGTCAGGAGATACCTGCTAACACCCAGCTGCTGCAAGCCAGGGCTGTTTGATTCACTTGGAGCCAACCCACAGACTGTTTTGTGCATCTTCCATCAATAGCCGATGAGGGGCTTCAGCACAAGCCCAGAGGCATCCCAGGGGAACAATCTAGGCTGCAACTGGTGCAGTGAAAAGCCCCAAGGGCAAGTGAGAAAGGCTGTACGATTCCCAGCACACTGCAGCACATCCACGGTGAGATTGGCACAAAGGGAGCAGGAGCCAAAAAAGAGGCATTTTATTTGCAATTCCTTGAGCAACAGAAGCTGAGGAGATGCAGCACGTGCACAGCTGGGAAGAAGTGCGGAGTAGGTAACAGAAGCATCTGCATGATCACTACAAGAGCAGTCTGAGCAACATACAGGCTTTAGTGTCCTTGCATATGCAACGGCACTAAGATGGGAGTTGATCATACTTGCTCTGCAGCTTTTTCTGGGAGGAAATTTAGCTTTTTATATTCAGAGACACTCAACAAAGTTAAACTCAATTTGGTGTTTCAAGAGGCTTTGCCAGTGGACATCACACCCCACTCGCACATGCCTTTCCAGAGCTCAAGTGGCCTGTGGTTGACTGTGCTTTGTTCAGTCTGGAATTGTGCCCAAGAGGGGCTTAATGCAGTTTCACTAATCCATTTTATAGCAGCGCTTTTATGTAATCCAGATTAACCTCATGCTATCCTCTGTGCATAAAAGGTCCTGCTTTATACAGATGTAACGTAGCTAGGCCAACCTTAGCCAGGTGCAGTGCAGTGGAGGATCTTACTGCAAGCAGCCAGTAAAGACAAATAATCTGATTCATTTGGGTATCAGAGATGGGAAGTAATTCAGGCAGCACCCAGGTATGCACCCAGGTGGATGCTTACTAAGGAGTGCCCCTTGCAAGTCGGTGTCCCCAAGTTGCCTGACAACCTCCAGGTCAGATTGTCTTCATTTCAGTCGTACCACCCCAAAACCAGTCTGGAGCTCAATCCCATGCCAAGCATTTCTGAACACAGTGCTCTCCTTGCTCCAGCTGGCCTTCACTGTCAGCAAGTAACTCTTAGCCCTGGGAAGTGATGGTCCACCTTTGCTGCTAGTCAGTGAAACAAAGAAATCACTTGAAACTCAATAGCCAACAGGACTATTAAGCAGGTATTCTCTATTACAGCAATGGATGCACACAGGATCACTCCTCCTAAAATGTGCGTGCCCTAGAGAACGAATTATGCAGCTTCTATGTAAGAAATATGTAAATATTCATAGCATTTCTTGGAAGAGGAGGGTTTAAGCAAATAATTTCCCAGAATCCATTTGCTTAGTCCACTCCCCTTCAGTGCATGCACACTAGGCCCTTGAGGGTCATTTTTGAGAGTCTTTGGAGGAAGGCTCGAAGTCTTCACGGATGAATTTTTGAACTTGCTTTAGGGTGCATGCTCCCTGCAGTCTTGATCGGCTGCTGAACCACCAAGCCAGTTTGCTTTGGTTTAGCTCCTTTATCAAGCAAGGAAGATACTTGCTGCATCTGGTGTGAGGAAAGCCTAACAGAAGTTATACAAAATGTAACATTTTCATAATACATTTAATCCTTATTTTACAAAGGCTAGCCTGTCTCGTATCATCAGGATAGGCCCACAAAAGAACTTCCTCCCTACTAACTCAGCCCACCACAGGGAGAGAGGGAAGGCAAGAGCTGTAGACACAGAAGAAATAATAATAATAAATAATAATAACCCCCCACACACAATTTATGCCTGCTACTTTGAAATAGTAAGTTTCCTGCTTCAACTGACAGAACAAGTTGAGGAGTGAGTGCTAGGAAGCATTTCAGATGATCAGGTCCCAAGAGGCAAATCAGTTAAAAGGCTGCAGAACAAGAGCCAGACAACAGCAGAGCTGCAGGTGTCTGGTCCTGAACAAGACCCATTCAAAACCCTGCCTGTTCCTTCACAGCATTTTGTATTTCAGATAAACAGGACAACCCAGGATCACGTTTGCTGGGCTGTGCCTGACACAAAGGGAACTTGGGACTACGCATCATCTAAAGCCATTTTTGCACTCTCTTTATTAAAGATCTTATCACTTATTTATAGGTAGAACCACAGGTCCTGAAAGGAACAGGAGGGGAAGGAGAAGCAGAAGTCTGTTTTAAAAGTCCTGTAGAAAAGTAGCTGAAAAATACCTTTGCAGCAATAGCTGTCCTATCCTTCACTGTCCTTACCTCCTCACTCTCAAGTTTCCTGGTAGAGACCAGTTTATCCTGGCTCCGCAGGTTATTCACACAGCCTCAGCTCTACATAATGCAACAACCAGTCTGATGACATTCCCCTGGTGAAGTGCAGACTTGTGTGGGAACAAGGGCAGGCATGCTGGCTGTGCTTGTGAGGACCAGTGCAATCCCCAAGGTCAAGCAATCTGCGTGGGCACGCTGCTCCATTTCACCACTTCATTAGTAAACCAGGAAGAACTGGCAAGAAAACAACAGGGGAATTCAAAGATCTCAGGCTTCACACATTCATCACAGGCAAGCCAGGTGCACACAACTACCTTCTAACCAAACCCAAAACTTCCTAAATAGCATGAAAAATTCCATTTTACAGCACTCAGCCTACCAGACACTTGACTATAAAAACTCAACCAGCCTTGCTCTGAAAGCTTCTCTGCTTTACAGGCTAACAGCACAGACATTTGTGGTTGTTCTGTAATGCTGGCACGACCAGGAGCCAAAGGTGTGCTCATGTTTATCTTGCTCCTTTGGTCAGCTCCCTGTTAAGAGAGCAGATAAGAACAGTATCTCCCAGGCGAACACAGCATCAGCCCCTCCACCCCCTGTCTTCTCAGATCTCAGTTGTGAAATTCGGTCTGTACTTGAAAAGGACACAAAGCAAAATGCAGTGGTTATCAGCTTGGTCTCTGTGTTGCATAGCCCTAGATACTAAGATGAGTCAGGGTTATTGGCAGTGTGTTTTGTGAAAGGTAAATAGCCTCCTCAACAAGCTGCGCGAACAAGTGTGGACAAGTTTCTGAGCTACTAGCGAAACTAGAAGCTCTGGGAAAGTTGTTCTTAGGGTTTTGCTGTGTGTGTCAGGTCAGACTCCCACCCTTCTTGGTTCAGGAGCTAACCTCCCAGCTGGAAGGCCTAAGCTCAAACCTCATACACAACTCAAAGCAGGCACAGAATGCAGGTGCTGGGGTAATGGTAGGAGCAAGTTGAAGCAACACTGAAATGTAAATGGTGTGTTACAGCCTGTTCTGGAGAAACCAAGAAGAGCAGAGTCACACTTATCTGTGAACTTGGGGTCCATATCCTGAAAGACATGGGGAAGCATTATCACCGTATTTCTCTTCATGGAGAGAAAACTTAGAATCATAGAATGGTTTGGGTTGGAAGGGACCTTTAAAGGTCATCTAGTCCAGCCTCCCTCCCCTTGCCCTTTAGTCTATTAGGGTAGAGGGGTTTTTTTATTATTAGATGAAAGCTATAGCTGGAAAAAAAAAGAAAGACTAGAGACAACATGTTACTCTGAGATGCTTTGAAATAAATCAATAGCACAGACCTAAGCTGAAATCCTGTGCTTAGTTCTCACTGCTTAGTGTTAAAAGGATCCTCAAAAAGGTACAGACAAGTGTTTGTCTATACAGCAACAAAAAGATGAAAAATCTTCACAGGATTACTGGACAAGAGGAACATATTTAAGTATAACTAAAATATTCTAGTCTGAGCTCTATCCTCAGAACTCAGGAGTTTGCTTTGGATTTAAAGCACCCCCCAAGAAGACAGATAAGTGAGAATTAAAACCTCATGAGTGGGATTCCCACATTAAAACTAGTGAAGCTTTAGGTTACCATGTTTCAGAGAGAAGCCATACAGTAACCAAAAAAAGATTAGCCAGGTCACTGTCTGACCAGTCTATTTCTTAAGACACTCTTCTGAAGCCTTTTGACAGGATGCTTATCTAAAGCCCACCAATTTAATCTTACTTAGCAATTCCAGTGCTGTGGTTAACAGAAGAGAAAATAGAAGCATAATCTATATTACATGCAAATCCCTGCATCTGTGACATCAAGTTTAAAACAGGCAGAGTTTTACACTTAGGTGATAGAGGAAATATCAACTAATACAAATGATGCTTCCTGAAATATCCAAAGTCTGCTGTATTAACTGCCTAAGTGACAAAAAATTTAGGAGAGGAGAGTGTTAGTAAGCAAGCAGTCCAACTAATAACATCTTGGGCTTTATTTCACTATTAGCCACTTAAATTTGAGGGGAGAACAAACATCTGCAATTTAATTTTCTTACTAGCTTGAAGAAGGACGAGACCATGTATGTAAAGGTGGCAAGAGAAAATAAACACATAATGGCTTCTATGAAATGGAGTAATTACACCCTGTATTCTGCAGCAACTGCCAACCTCAGCCACCTCCCATGGTACAAGCCTATTTCACTGTTTTGGTTTGAATACTGCTACACTGCCCCTGCCAGGAATAATTTGTATTCCTGGATCCCAGATGCTTTGGAAACAAGGGTTAATTATCTTGTCGTCTTAATAGCTGCTGGCTCCCTGGCACATTCCTGCAGGATTCCTTTGCATGAAGATCCACTCTGGCTGCAGCTGCTTCATGAACACCATAGAAGGAAAAAGTTACAATAAATCATGCCAGAAATTAAGACCTCACATCGGCAGCTGCAACAGTCAAGAGGAGGAGCAGAGAACATTTCTGAATTAATGTGTGGCTCTAGCCCAGGGAGCTGGCTGTGAAAGGCCAGAACAGGAAGGCCTGGCACAGGACAGATACTGTTTGAACACAAGAAAGGGGAGTGAGGTTATTTCCTTTAGAGGGACATGGCCAAAACATAGCACAAGTGACCTGGTTGAATTAGGTTCCTCTGCACCCTGTGTGAATTACAGTCCTTGGAGGAAAAAACAAAACAAAACAAAACCTTCTATTTTTAACATAGTAAGAAATCTTCTATTTTTAACAGGGAAAGAGTATGCATTATTATGCATTAGTATGCATTAGGAGACTTAATGGAGCACAAATATTTTGTTCTTTTAACTTGATAGTACAACTGTCTAGAAATGGAAGTTCTTCACCCTTTATCAAATTGGATGCTTTAGCAGTAGAATTTGGGCACCTCATCATCCCAAACCCTAAACAGCTGTTTGCTTCAGCTTCTTTTTCTCTCAGCCTATGCCCCTACAAGTTTTTGTAAAGAGCCTGAAGGGCATGCTGGAAACATCAACAGTGTCATGGGAGCATACCTGATCACCCCTCTCCACAAGTATCAATTTTAATGATGCAACTGACAAGACACTGTCTTACTACTTAGGTTTAAGGTGAAGGTTTAACAAGTGAAGAGAAAAAAAAAAAAAAAGAAAATACCTTGTTTTACACATGAAGAATGACACCAAGTATTTCTCAGCTCAGACTTCCCTCATGAATACATTGTTCACATTCTAGTGCACTCCCAGACCATTCCTTGCAAAGCAAAGGTAGTCTGGGAAGAGCATAGATTGATTTAAAACCTGGTCTTAATAATTAAGAACAAAAATAGCACAAGCTAGAAGAAATTAAGAAAGTAAAAAACACCTCACTTGTAAGACAGGACAGCCTTAGGTGAGATCCTGCATATCACACCACTTCATCCAGCTCTAGTTTAACACCCACCTCTCACTGTCAGCCTTGCAGTTTGGGAGAGAAATACAGATCTAGTGAACTGTGCTCACTCCTTGTTCCTTAGTGCCTTCCTTCCAGAGATCCTGCAGCACCACTTGTCCCTTGCTTAGATAGGATTCTCCATGCATTCATGAACTTCCCAACAAATCAGGCCACATGACGTAACTCTCGTGTTGTTAATCAGTGAGGGCTTCCTCACTGGTCTTAGACCACCACCACCTATGATGTCAGAGAGCACCACAGTTACCAGCAGCTAACCACACACAGGAAACACTCTGAAACACCAGACTATTATCTGCCCACAGATTGCTTACAAGTTTAGTTAGGCCCTTTGATAACTATTAGTGCATATAACGATGAGACTGTCCTTGAAGTTTTTGACATAGTCTTGGAACTTTTAATCAAGAATTGGCTGCCCTCGAAGAAGAGACACCCTGGAACTGAAAAACATATAAACCAAATGGACTTAGAGAGGATATTGTTTTTATGTAGTTTTGTAGTGTCAGCTAAACAACAACTAGTGCTCTCCTTAAGTGAACTGGCTTCATTCTAATACTAAAAATCACACCTGTAGGTCAAAAAGACCCTTGCCCAGGTGAAGACCCTTCCCCTGAGCATGCCAGTAGTGGAAGTTTGGAGTCAGCAGTATTCTAATTCTATGGAAACTACTAACCAATCATAATAAAGAGGGTGGGCGTATAAATTACTAACTTTGTAATAAATACAGCACAGAGAGTTTTGTTTGGTGTGCTTGATTCGTGGGAAATCACTGAGCACCCAGGCTTGTGCAACCGTGAAATAAATAAGCAATGTCTCTCCAAGTGTGTGACAGTTGGACTTATTTCACACCGGGTGATGAATCCTCCTTTTCGGACAAGACTGCTTTTTCCTTTACACTTTGCCCTTTCTTTGGGACTATTGCTACCAAAGGACCTAACTCAACAAGGTTTGTTTCCTTAAGGCTAACACACATCTATGACTACAAGCCACAGCATTGCTCAGCCATAGCATCAAACATATAAATCAATGTATACAGCCACTGCACAACAAGGTTTACAGCAGGATTCTGAAGTTATTTTTTGTACACCAGATTATGTGAAGGTGGGAGGCTCTCAACTGCAGCAGAGTGGCATCTAGTTTAAGGTAAATATCAGAACAACGGTATTTTGTGCTTTAAAAACTCTTCACTGGAAGCAGAGCCCATCACTAGTGGGGTTTTTTTCCCATGCCTTCTTGCAGATTATTTCTGGCCAAAGCCATGCCAATGCAAACAAGATTGGTTTTGAGATTATTACCACCTCTGTAATTGCCAGAAGGGAATAAACCAACAGACTGAGTAGACTTAAAACCTTGAATGGCTAGAAAACCCACCAGCAGCTACAGATGTGAGAATACAAGGCATTTTCAAAAGAGGACACAAAAAATCCCAAAGATGTTTAAACACACCCAGAAGTGAAAAAAAGAATAACAATTTCAGCAAGCAGGATCACATTCCCAGACTCTGCTGAATTATTTAACAGAAGAGACTGAAAGTCTCCTGCTAAATCATCATAATATTCAAACAAGTTCAAGCGCTGTTCACAAGAAAAAACACAAAGCAGGAAAAGGAGCAAGTTGCATTTAATTACAACAAAGAGGGTTTCAGCCAGTTACAAGCCAGCTTACCCCAAACATTATCCCTTACTAAAAGACAGAATTAGTGACACCACATTAAGTTGTATCATTCCTTTCATAAAGCAGGACACCCAAACGCTTCCTGAATGGTTTCTTTTAAATCTTCTGTTACATCACCCTAGCGATACAGTCTACCTTGCTGTGGTGGTATAAAAAGTCAAAAAGCAATTATTCCCATTTCTTGCATATAAGGAAAAATAAATATAAACAAGGAATAGAGTATCATGAGAGCAGATGAACAGATCTTCACCTCAATATACCATTTACCTTCACTGAAAAAGTGATCAATTAGAAAAAATAACATTTAAAGCAAAGCAAAATGAAACAAACAAACCCCAAAGAAACCAGTGGAACAGACGTGAGGATATTACAGTGCATATGCCAGCTGCTTACAAGCAGGGAACGTGCATAGCAGTGATCACTATTTTGCTTGTATGGCTTACGCAAAAGAGACAGAAAAGAACTGCACTGAGAGACCTTAACGGTTTAATTTTAATCTAACAAGTATAGTAATACCACTGCCAAATGACAGATAAACTTCACTCCCCTTGGAGCAACTAACTCTTCACCTGCCCCACTGTTCTGGCTCTGTTCTGAAGAGCAGTGTTACAGGTGAACACGGACCTCATTTGTGGAAGGAGGAGACCAACCTCCTTCCTCCCTGAGGACAACCACCCATCCTTACAGGATCAAAAGACAACATTCTTTTCTTTTTACAGCAAAACACCAACAAGGAATCTTTCCTGTTCTCAAGTTTTACATTAATAATTATTTTTTTAAGGAGAAAGAAGCTTAAACAATTTTTCAGTCTCCTCTTTTTTTCTTCGCCATGTGGCATAAGCTACTCATTTTGCATTTGTGACTTCCAGCTGGTATCAGGTCCTCTCAGGTACACTCGGAACTAGTTTGTCCTTTGTATGATCTGGGCAGCCCCATGTAAGATGCCTTTCACCTGAACATCTCAGGCACTGAATGCTGTAATCCACTCAGGACACGGAAACATTAAGGTGCTTTTTTTTTTTTTTCCCTTCTTCCCTTTTCTTTTCTTTTTTTTTTAAACCTGAATGCTTTAAGGGTCACATTCTACATCCCAAACTGGACCAACAGATAATATACTATTGCTAATGCTCAAATACAAACAACTTGACTACTGAAACTACTACAAATAGCAATGCAAGTGATGAC
This sequence comes from Ceryle rudis, assembly GCA_033439905.1. Lineage (NCBI taxonomy): Eukaryota > Metazoa > Chordata > Aves > Coraciiformes > Cerylidae > Ceryle > Ceryle rudis. Next base: position 21,786 of record JAAGNO010029395.1, read on the forward strand.
AGAAGAAACAGATTTCCACAGAAAGTTCAAGCTGATGAAAGAGAAATGAATGATTGGGAGAGACCTTTTACAGTTAAAATCATAGGTGGCACAGAGCATTTCACTAGTACCCAGCATTTCTGTTGGCAGGTAAAAAAGACATGGCACATAGCCTTCCATACTGGATCTCTCTGGATGCAGTTTCTGGGAGAAAAAGAACCAAGGCTGAAAGAATATTAGCAGTGCCCCTAAAATGCCAATCAGTTTCCACCTACCAGACAGATGGCTCATATTATTCCAAACCCTACGCAGAAAGAGCTGCTAAAGAGCAGCTGTTCTTTAGTTCCCAGTTATTAGAACCCCAATTTGAATACCTGAAATACTCATTACCTGAAGCATGAACAAAATGGATGCAGACAGGGCAATGATGAGAAACCTGAAGGACAGCTGACTTATTTCCCGTGTACGATAAGTTGTATTCGCCTTGAAATAAAGAACATAGAAAATCCAGTCTGTATCTAAAGACACGTGCAATGCCCACGGTCTATAAACATACTGCAACATAATCTCTCAGGGACAAGCATACTGCACAAATAATCTTGCATGAAGGATGGATATGGATAAAATCTGTAAGGACACAATAAAGAACTTGTATAATAAAGCTTAAAATAGCTGATAAAATAACTTCTCTCTGCACCCTAAGAGCAGAACTAAAAGAACAGCTAAACACTTTGCTGTACGTTCAGAAAGGGGACCAAACACAGAGCCTAGAACAACAGCTCCCAGACTTCTCTACTGGGATTTCCATTTCTGGGGGTTTAGCCGAAGTAAAACACAACTCCAGTTCTAGAAGAGAGAACACTAGTTTCAAAGTACTGGGACAAAATAAATCATATTCCCCAAAATGAAAGATTTCTCACCTTATTAATTTCACATGATGTAATTAATTAGTTACATTACCTGCATCTCACCTAGACTACCTTGGCTTAAGTGGGAGGCTGGACAAATCTACCCACCCTGTGAATTCTTTCATGGTCATAACAAATGTATAAGATAAATCAGAAAAAAACCATCAAATTAACTATCCAGGTACAAGAGTATGCTGGGGCTTGCTTTTTGTTTTAACTGTTTTTACCACCTTGGTTTCTGTTGCAATCAATCTTCTCATATATCCAACTCTTACCATTTAGTATGTCATAACCACTATTAAATAAACAAGCAAAAAGTCAAGAGGATATGTTAAACACAAAAGATTTCAGTTTAAATTATTGAAAAAGAGGATGAACACATTGATACAGGCTTGCTATTTTAATTTTTAAAAGGCCCCTACGGTGGGACTAGCTATCGATGGCATCATGCTAATGCAAATGGAAAATAGTTTTCTAAAAACCAACCAAACCAAACCAAACCAAAAAAAAAAAAAAAACCAAACAAAAACCAACCAACCAACCAACCAAACCCCCAACCAACAACAAACCCAAACCAAACAACAACAAACCCAAACCAAACCCCAAACCACCTTAGGTATGAATTCACACCACACACACGTACATACTTAACAATTTTCTATGTTAGCTATGTTTGAACTACAAATCAAGTCTCTACTACTAAAAATTCTGTATGTGCAACATTAACCTGATTAAAGCATTTTATAAATACAAGCTTTAGTATTGCAACATACTTCACTACTTAACATACCAAAAACAAATTCTACCTTTAAAATTCTGATGTAATAGTTCTATTTGCCAATTAAGACAACAGATGGAAAAATACTTGCTAATCTTTAACGTTATTGAAAATGCAAATATATTTAATTTTTGGAAGAAGAAAACAATCTTGTTTATACTACTGGTGCTTCTTTTAGGTATTTGAAGATACTACACTAACAAAATACAAACTTTGAAGTAAGCTTACGACATGTACTTCTCAGAGGCAAAAAGAAAAAAAAAAACTGTTTTGTATTTATGAAGGAACATCCATTTATTATAAAACAAGATAAAAGATATTAGAATTAAGTTGAAACAAGGCAACATTAGAACAACCACTTTAGAGCTTTGTGAGCGAAGTGTAGTTTTAAACTTGCAAATCAAGGTGAACGTAGCTCTTAACATGCGGTCCTCTTCTCTATAAATGGGATGATGTAGAGAAGCAAAGCTTCAAGGTATAAGGGTTGGAGCCATCTGTCAGGAGACAACATTTAACATACTCAGGGCATTTTACTGAGCATAGCTCCCCTGCTGATCAAGATCATCTTTCAGAATCAGACAAGTTTACCAGTTCTGTAGATTTCAAGGCTCACACCTCCCCACCTACCCCCACCAATGGCCTGCAGACACCAGAGGACCTGCATTGATATAAGTCTGTCATTTTCTAGACATAAAAGCAAGGCGATGGATCTGGTCAGGGGAGAATGTCGACAAAATTCCTAGTGTTCTACTATACACAAGAAAGACTTAACTGCTATTGCTGCCCCTCTTCCTGCTATTTATAAAAGTAGTATTTAACGGGCAATTTCAAAGACAAAAGGCACAGATACTTTAAGGAAGTCAAGACTCAAGAATGTGGCATTTCTGTCAGAGTGGCACTGGACATTATTTACATCTGTTTGAGAAAAGAACAGGATGTCCAGCACACCCTTCAGGCCACTCCCCTCTATTTGGAAAGGCTGCCAAGACCCACAGATGGCAGCACACATTTGCCTCTTAGGTGATGGAAGACACATCCTCCTGGTTTAGCCAACCTCAGACAATTTTATTACAGGAAGTCTTAACCAGCACTCCTTGGTTTAAAATACTGTCTTTTCTTGTGATAACTATATTTGATTATACATTAGGGTTTGCCTTTTTCACACTGAAAGAGTAAGTTCTTCTGCTGTTATTACCTCTCCAAACTGAGATAAACCTGAAATTATGGACAGTATATAACCAAAAATATTCTGCCCCCAAATTAATCTCAGTCCATTATTGAGAAGGGGTGAGAGAAGGACAGGAAAGATTTAAACTGTTGACACTTGACAGAGAGATAAATTCATAATAGTTTGGAGAACAGAGTTTAAATTAATATTAGACACTGCACTGGATTCAAAGTTATGTCTGGAATAATTCCATTTAATCCAGTAAACTATATTAATTGTTCTGTGCAGATCTGGCCTATCCTATGCTTGTTTAGCAGATGAACTCCCCTTCTGTTCTTAACAGTTTGGAGATAAACTCAGCTTTTCAATTTCTGTTTTGAAAGAGAACCCACTACAGGAGCAGTTACTTCAGAGCAATAAGCTGCATAACTTATAAGAATCTTCTGCCTACAGGTATTGCAGATTTCTCTTCATTTGTTGTGAAAGATATAAAAAGCTTCAGTAAGACATCTATTAGGTTTGACTTGTATCACAGTGGATTTCAATGCTTTTTCTGCCAGCTTTCTTTTTATCCCAAACAAATTTCTTTTTCTCCATCTCTCTGTAACTGCAAAGTTGCTGAGCATACTTGGGAGTTCTAGAGGTTGATGCAAAAACTAAGGAAAAAAGTGTCATTTAGATAGAAACTAATGGACTCTAAACTAGAAATTAAATAGTGTAATATGTATCTAGCATATATATGTATACTCTAACATAGAGTACAGCATATATATAAAAAGAAAGCATATAATATATATATTAACATATAGTACAGCATATATATATATGAAAAGACAGCACACATAAAATAGTAAGAACAATGCAGTTTTTAGCTGCAGACTGAGTTGCTGAAGACTCACCTTTTAAAAAGGCAGTATCAACACAAAAAAAAAAAAAAAAAAAATTATAGCAGTCAGATCAGTAAAATTTACTTACTTGGGACTCTTATCTGGTAGTGATTAAGAACGGTGAGAGCTTCCACTGCATCTGTCTTACATTCCCATTCTAACAGACCAGAGAGTGTTTTTGCAGAAGCTGTCAAAATAAGAAACAAAAAAAGGGATGGAGGATCAATAATGTCTCCCGACAGTGTATGCTCTTATCACAAATGGAATTCAAGTAACTCCCCAAACAGGTCAAAGATTACTTACGTTTTGGATCGAACACTTTGTATTTAATAAAGCTGAGAACTTCATGATCCTCACATAACTGTCACAAAAATAAAACAAGAGGTAAAACTACAGTAAAAATGCACATAAAACACTAGCAAAAATTCCAAGTTCCTGGAAGAGACACACAGAAAGGAAAATACTGACTCTTTAAGAGACCTTCCAAGAATTTGTGGCAAATTATTATTTAAAAAGTATGTTTGGGTTGGTAACTCTTTAGAACACCATTCCATAGTATGCAAAACAAGGCTACTGTATCTGTCCTGTTCTATGACAAATGTGATTTCATAGGCACAAAAATTGTTAAGAGTACTGATATCACTGCTACCTCAAACAACATACTTAAATAAAAAACAAGCTCTTTTTGACATTCCCACTTCAATACAGTAGCTCAGAAGTTGTACATACAAGCACACCAGTCATGAACCAGAGTTAACTTTCACACAGAGATTTAAAAACAGTATCTTTATTGAACTAAGAAAGAACTCACTGAACTGTCATCAGTTCTACCACTGCCTGAACTTTATAGGCCCCATATTGCATGTTTTAGGCATCCAGAGTTCAATTAGGACTCCTCTGTGCAAACTGTTCCAGGTACATGATTCTCCCCATTCCAAAACATCCTAGCAGTCATAAGAGTAACCATCTCAGAGCGAGTAAATCTTCTGTGAATTCTTGTCCTAACTTTCCCCGTAATTGGCTCTGTGTAAGTTTTTTCCCCTCCTCTGCTTAAAAAAAAAACCAAAAAAACCAACCTACATTAAAATCCTCAACTTTATTTCCAAGATCTTGTTTCTCATGTAAAAAAAAAAAAAACCCCAGTAAAAAAAAGCACAGCAAAAAGAACCCAAAACCCTGAGAGAATAATGCCAACATTGTGAAAATACAGCAACTTCTATATAAAGAGGCTACAAACCTATTTTAAAAACCAGTTCTCTTCCAGTCACTATGCCGTAACTATCCCAGTTATTTCTTTTTTTGAAGTAGCACAGTGTAAAGCCCCAAAGCACTATGTCATAGTAATTTCAACTGCCTACCTTTACAAATGTTTCTTCAGTTACACACAGAGGAACATTATAATAATGTAGCACACAAGAGGGTGGTTGGATGATGTTCTTAGATGCTTGGCCAGCACTGGTGAAGCGATTATTCTTACTCATTGCAAAATCCTTGTAACTACTTGTGCCATCCTCCAGTTCAAATATCTGGCTTGGAACTACTGAGTGCTGCTTAGAAACACTGTGATTTAAGGAGATATATATACACAGTTAAAGTTTCTTAAAGAATTAAGACTTGCAAAATTTGCACACAAAATCTGAAATAGGAGAACAAGATAGGTTGGATTTGACACCTTGCTTTAAAAAAAAAAAAAAAGTAGAAATGATGGATAAGACCCATTAGGGAATAGTTTATTAACAGCCAATCCATGTAATAAGAATATTTATTATTTTATTAATAAATATTTATTACTATAAATAAAATAATAATCAATATACGTAATCAATAGATACACAATAGTTGCAAATTGGAAATCATAAATACAACAACAACAAAAGAAATGCAATGTAATTTTGGGATAATGTCGTTTTGCAGCTTCATTCACTTTGCCCACTGGTAGATTGAT
>JAAGNO010029395.1:27550-51052 GCA_033439905.1 Ceryle rudis
AAATTGGAAATCATAACTCCAACAACAACAACAGAAATGCAATGTCATTTTGGGATACTGTCTGTTTGCAGCTTCATTCCACTTGCCCACTGGTAGACTGATAAAATATATTTACCAGACGTTAAGTCTTTTTCCAAATAACTTGACATTGTTGAGATGTGTGACAGCTCTTTCCACAGCATACTCATCACCCATTTCAACCAGTGCTGTGCCTGGAATGGTCTTCATAAATTTCACCTAAGATAGATAATGGAAAAAAGTTATATTGCAACAAACACTCCAACCAAGTGTTTTAAAAGTGATTAGGAAATGTTTTTAGACCACCCCGCCAGGCATTTTCCAAAACAATTAAAATTACTACAGTAGTTTCCAAGTTTCTGATTAATTATGCCTTACCTTCTCAATGTTTCCATACAAGCAGAAGAGGTTGAAGACCCTTGAACAGTTCATCTTTAGCTGATGCAACCCACTAACCATGACAACTGATCCAGAAGGATTTCCACCATGCATGTAAGAGGAGGATGCCTGGGGCAATGGATAAGCAACAAGCTCTGGAGTGTCCCGAGATCCCATTCTGTACCGGCTTGGCAAGGGCAACAAAGGACCATGTGACCCTAAGGAGATGAAAGGCCATGCTTTCATATAGTGTAAAACAAGTTTCACCACTTAATCGTGTATTAGAGCCCACATGCATAACACATATTTACAGAAGGGTGGGTGGGGGAACATTACAGCAGTTTCCTAAACACCCCAAAACTCTCTTCCATTCCCTTTAATATTCCAAGTCTCTTCTTACATTACCAGACAAGAAGGAAGGAACTGTTTCATGGTATTATTTTCATACGCAAGTGAAAAAAGGTATTCCATTCATTACAAATACAGTATCTTCCCTGCACCATACCAATAACATAAACCTATCAGAAGAAACATTTAAAATAAACTTGCAGCAATATTACCATGCCTACTTATAGAGCTACATACCACCAAGAAAGAATATTACAAAGTAGGGAAAACAAACCAAAAGGAGTGAACTTTTAGCCAGAGGTCAGGAAAGGAGATGACACAGCTCTTTTCCAGAGACAAGAGATGAAGTCAGAAGACTGCTTTCCCACCAACAGCTCATTTGGAAGAAACAAGAATACTTAAACCCCTGCATTAATGCAAAAGGAAGCCATCCTATTTTTCCACTATAGGTAGAGTCACAAATTTCACTGAATTTTTTTTTTTTTTTAAACCAAGACTACTATGCAATACTTTTGTTTATAGAAAACATCAGTATTACAAACCAAGGAGAGGATTCCTGTTCTTCCAAGACAAAAATAATGTGAAAGTCACATAGGCCAAGTATAAAAAGAACCTTTTGTCCTTTTTAGCCCAGCAAAAAGCAGTAATGAGAGGGAGACAGTGGTATAGGAGAAGACAGCCCCATTACTTAAGGTAGAAGGGTATATGAGAAGAATGAAAAACATCAGTGACTACAAGGTAGAACTCAGAAATTCTGGAGATTAGAAGAGCCTTTGGAAAGGGTAGGTAGAGGGTCAGCCTACAATGTAAAATATCAGAAATATATTTGCAAAGAAAGAGGCAAGCCAAATCACATTGCATCTGACAGTTAAGAGAGTGAATAACTAGAAAAGTCACATCTAACTGGGGGCATTGTTTTCTTAATCCTGAGGTCTTGGTCCAACACATGAAAGTCACAAATCTTCATTTACAGATAGCACTGGTAACTGCAGCTCTTTATAGCACTAATTCCAAAACATCATTCTTATACAGCCACATAGATATACCGTTTCAGAATTAGCTAAATTAGAAGAAACACAAAGCCCACAGTTCACAGCTTTGCATGCAAGAACATCAAAGAGTTCTGTGTTGCATCAAACCATTGATCAAGCTGTGTTGCCATTTTCTAGAAGAAAGCTGCTCTCCCACTACAGATGTCATTTTCCATCCATTGCTATGGTGATGGCAACTGAAAGGAAACACTCTTCCAAGGAATAAATTTGTAGAGCCGGATGCTCTCCGTGAAAGGAAGATGCATGGCAATAAATGCACACAGATTTCAGTGAATCACCAGCATTTTCAGAATGTGGACTCACAGGTACTTTACAATAGTCAGCTACTCTCATGCTGTAGGGGTCCACAGTTAAGTATCGATTGAATATTCAGAATTCCACATAACACGTAAAGAAATCATAACCATCTGTCATCCTCTGTTACTTACCATAACCATCATGTCTAAATGATGATGGGTGCTCTCCCAAAATAGCTTGCCTCTGGCGGCCCTTCCCTCTGTCTAACATGTGGGAAGGGAAAGAAAATAGTTTAGTATGCACAACTATTGACTTCTCCAGTTAAGACACAAAGCTTCTAGTTAAGAAGCAAAAAAGTAATTTGAGTCCTTGTTAATGTTATAAACAATTTCTCATTCATTATACGTCTAAAACCATAAGCTGCAGCCCTGGGACACCAAAATTAAAAGACTGCCATCTGTATAACAGATCGCACTTAAGTTGATTGAGGGCAGTGGCCAATGAGGAGATGCAGACATTTAAAGGTTTATGGAAATACCCTATTTTTCCTAAACAGACACCACACATGATTATAGATAACACCATACAGCAGGATTTACCTATGTGTCTCTTAAAACAAATTTGAAATGCAGTACTTTTGAAAAACAGTACCTGAATCATAATATTAGCTTCAACAGCAACACATTTTCAAAGTGGGCTTCTTTCAAGAAGTTTCAGCATAAGCCAACAACAACCTGTATTACATGGTTTCACAATCAGTAAACAGAGAGCATTACATATATGTACATATATATTTACAGAACACCTACTGATTTATGGGCATGCTGAAAGGATTGCACATTATTGCATTATCAGCAGCACATAACAGTTCAATTGAAGAAAAAATATCACTGAATAATGCACTTAAACAACTGTCAATCCTTTAAGAAAACCCAGTTCTCTAGGATATAAAGTTAAGCAAGGGGTCTACATTACTGGAGGAAAGCAGTGCTTCACAGCCATAGCTGTATTTTCTAATCAGATCCATGCTTGCAGGACAAAAATCTAAATTTCTGGATTTCTTTGAGCTAAGCAACAACTGACTTCTCGCAATTAAAAAAGCCATGTTGAAAAGATGGGGCAAGACATTCTTTGGTTTACAACAGTTCCCAGGAAATTTGGCAACTCCAGCCCAATGCAGCTGGAGGTATTTCCCCTAAAAAAATGGGAACTTATTTGCACTAGACAACACAACAGTGGGAGATGAAAACACACGTGCCCTTTCTGCTCAGGATTTTGAGGACAGGTTCCAAGTCAAGTATTTACTTTGGCAATAAAGTCTGAAGAGACAACAGTGCTGAATGCCTTCAGATATACAGAAAATGATTACTTTCATCAAGTTCTGTTTTTCTGTTCCCTTTGCAGGGTAACAGCTCTCGTTCTTGGCTCTAGAAAGCAAATGGACAGTCTTATTGAGTATTTTCAGCATTTAGACTGTATGCGGTAATCATCTTTCAGAAAAAGCAAGTTTAAAATTCCAGTCTGTGGAGCTAAATCCTTTGAAACTGCACACAGTAATATAGTAAAGGACCATATTCTTCGGATGAAGAATTCTGGGAGAACACAATTTGACAAATGCTTCCTCCTCGGGATGGTGCCGTCTCCTTGTCCCATACTTGTTCCTTCCTTGAATAAGGTCCCTCAGTAGTGCCAGTACAAATACTAGTGCAAACAGGCATGGAAACATGAGAAGTGATCTGTGCTTACAATAATTCTGAAAGGGAAGATTCTTTATAATCTAGTTTAAGTTCGGGGCTTGTTGGTTTTTAGTTTTGTTTTCACATCACTATCTAAGCTGGTATTACCAACAAAAGAAATGCTCCAAACTACAGCTGGAACTTTCTGGCTGAACGCAAGTAGAGCACTGTAAAGCCATGTGGGGTTTTTTTTGGTTCAAACTAATGAAATATAGTTTCATAGCAGCAGGCGCTTGTTAGGAAGTTTACTCAAGTGGAGAAATACTATAGAGACGTCTGTAATTTGGTACCATAAAGAACTAAACCCAGTTCTTTAACCAAAAAAAAACCCAAACAAAAACCCAACAAAAAAACCCATTAGCAAATTACATTTCCTTCGTAGGAGTTGGGGAGGGGAAATTCTGAAAAGATGTATTAGCGTGCTGTCCAGAGAATGAATTTTCTTTGAGCTAAGATCTTGTTTGCTGCTGTCAGATCCCCACAGTTTGAGTCACAGTAAGTTCAAAAGCCAAACAATGTTGCTGCAAGAATAAGTTGAAGCACAAATATGAAAACTGTCTCTCTGTAAAAAATAAGGGTGAAAAAAAGGTCCCAGATTAATTAATAAGCAAAATTGCTCTTAGGTACCTGCATTCTCAATTACTTTTTCAGTGTTCATTCAACAATTTAAATTCCTATCTTCTAGATAAATGGATGCAGGCCATGGTAAAAGAAAAAACATGCTACATACAATACAGCATGAGATACAGATATGAATATGTATGATACAAATCTAATTCTTTTCCTCTCATGTGTAGTAGAGTGATGTATAGAAAATAGAGATAGGCTGTCAAAGAAACAAAATGAAAACAAAAGGGTAGGGTAAGAGTTCTTGAGAAAGAGCATGCCATACCTATCCTAAATTTTTCATTTTCCACTGTTTTCTCTGGCTTGTGGAACAGTTAGTTCACGCAGCCATCTCTATCTGCAGACCAATTACATAATGTAATTAGATGCACAATGTTGCAAGTCAGCCTCCAAATGCTGCAATGGATCAAAAGATCTGAGGGTCAAATTAATTTTTCAGATTTTTCAAATTCAAACCCTCACATTTTTTTCTTGCCCTTCAGTTTCTTCCAAAATCCTTTTTTTAACTAGGAATTGGAGGAAAAAAAAAAAAAAAAGAATCCTGATACAAATAGTCATAATCTACAAGCTGCAACCAATACTGTAGCTCCCTTGTTAACCTTTTACAAGAACTTAATTTTGAAAGTCAAGCCCTAAGTTTTAAGTCGTACAACAGTTTTACAAGTCCAGCGTCTCTGCAGAATTACTTTGGAAGTGCTCATCACTTGAGATGACCAAAGCCCTGGTTCTCATATAGCCTTTGATAAGTAGATACTCTATCTTGGACACATTGTCTTCACTTTTCTAACTTTACATTGCACACATTATTGTACATATGTTACTGAACACTGCACTCAACAGTTACAGATTTTTTTTTTTAATAAACACTTTACAGGAGTTAGGCTACACAGCAGTTTGTCTTTACATATATATTCATAGTTTCCACTGACATGAGTTAAGCTCTGGTAATTTTTACAGCTGAGTACTTAAGAGACAGTACGACTGTACCAATTACAAATCTCCCTATTTTAATACTTAATTATAACTGAGGGGACCTATCTGATAATGCACTGCTCAGTTCCAACTGTCTACAGATAAGGATTAAATTTCCCTACTACTAGACAATAATTACACTGTTAAGACTGAATGCAATTCTCACATACAGCAAGTAGTAAAAAGATTACAACGTCAATGATATCAACAAGAGAGGTTCTTAGTTTTGGAGCTTCTCAATTTTTCAGTTGTAATTTTAAGGGAAATAAGACCAACATACATACAAGCTTGAACAAAATGGGTACAGTCTATCATGTTATTCATCCCATACAAATCTGAAGTACTGAAAGTGTCCTCCTTTAAAAAGTTGTGGTGATGGTGCATGCAGTATGCAGACAAGGTGAATTGCAAGTCTGAGTTTTTTTCAGAGGGCTTTTTTTGTTTGTTTGATTTATTTTATTTTTTTTTTGCTGATGCCGATGTGGTGCATGATGAAGTGTAGAGTCAGCCTGCTGAAGTCCTCTATCCTTCTTAATGCCTTGTCCAACATAGGGGAAAAGAGTCCTTTCGAAGGAGAAGCAGTGTGCAAGTTTGTAGTTTGTAAGGAATAGTCTGTACCAGGTTTCCTCTCCTCCAAAGAGAGAGAGCTGCTTGGAGAAATGCAAGTCCTTGAGAACTGCGGAGGTGCTTGCAGGTGTGGGCTCCTTGTTGAACTAAGTGGCTCAAGCACACAGCAGTAGGGGGCACTAGGGCTCAGGGTTAATTTCCTGGCTTGTGAACACAGCCTTCAGCAGCACTGGCTTGCTTTGAAATGACTACTGCAATACAGCCTGACCACGTATAAAGGATTGTCATTAGTACAGTCAAACATCTACAGCAATAACATATGAAAACCTACCTCGTCGGCCCAGATATGGCTTAGTGTAGTCCCAACTATCGTTGTCGTTTCTAATGACATTAAGTCGAGTTGGCTGTTCAAATAAAGTAAAAGTGAAAAAAGTTAAGTCCTGATTATATAGATCTTTCTAGTAAAATTAAAAGAGAAGGGCCAAGCATTACCCTTGCATATTCAATTTTTAGTGTGCAGCATCCTGCATAGATATCTGCTCCATTGAGTGCAGCCTTCGCCTTCTGGGCACAAAACACTGATTCAAACATACACATCACGTTAAGGAATTTTTTTTTCCCCGAGGTGTCTCATTCACATCCTTTTCTTCTGATAGGACTTTATTTTTGTAGCTTGCAGATACTTCAATTTTGTACACCTTAAAAAAACTCTACGCAGTAGATGTAGGTTCACCGTGGAATTTAAGAGCGAGGAAAGTTTAGCTTCCCAGACATGTAAGAAATTGTTTGACACTAGCTAGAATTGTGGGAGCACATCTTTAGAAGTAATGGGTACTGCAATTAGCACTGAAATTTAAGTAAGTTTTTGAAGTTTTCAAACAAGCTGAAAAATTCTTGATGCTTCCCCCCCAACTCTTTGCCTACACTGCTGCATTACTTTGCTCTCATATGTACATTTCCTTTCAACTGGTGACTATTAAAAAAAAAAAAAAAAAAAAAAGGCACGTTGTAGAATTTAATTCAAAGAACAGCAGTCTGGTGGTTTCAGAGAAAGTGCAGTATCCCCCTCACAACTTCCCTAATGATTAACAAGATACAGAACTGTACAAATCATCCAATCCAGACAACACCACTTACCACAAACTTGACGCACTATCAGCATAAGCCAACCTACCATCTGTTAGGACACACAATTTAAGTCTTTTGCATAGATAAACAGTAATTAGTTTGCTTTTATGGAAGTTAGGGTAATTTTTTTGCGAGGCAAATCATCAGTACAGACACCAAGTTGTATGTTACAGAAGCAACTCACTAATAAAGACTGCCACATCAGTAGTATCTAAAAACACAAAAGAATTTCTGAGATTTTGGTACAATTCTGTCCAGATAATGGCTCAGAAATTAAAGTAATCAATCTCTAAGAAGAGGGCTATCAGAGGTTTATAAACTAAGGCGCAGTCTTATCAGACTTGGCAAACCACAGTAACACATTAACAACTCCAAGCATTCATCCCATGTACAACAATGCTACAAATACAGTAAATTGCAGGATAACAGAGCAGAGAATTTCCTCCAACCCTTGATAAACAGGTAAGGAGGCCTAAGTTCATCTTGTGCTTTATTTAAGTCAGAATAGTAAGACAAGCAGTATATATTAGAACTATTTTAGAAGAGTGAAGAAGTCAAAATGCACCTCTGTAATCCCTCACCCGTTTCTTGAGTATCAACGCAGGTAAAAGGCATGAAACTTCTGTGTATAACACACTGTCAAATCTATGACATATTTCATGTCTGCAATCACCAGCCTTAAGGCTGGTCAAGACCATTGCTGACAATGTCATTTTCCTATAAAGAGGAAATGCCTTATAGACATGTAGAAATTAGAAATTGCCATGTCTTACACAGAAATGAAAAAATAATTTGGTCTCAAAACTACACAGTATTTTTCTGACATTCTCATGTTAAGTAGCATCTGCAGTCAAGAACCTCTAGCAAAAAAAATAAATAAAATAAAAATCATCATCGTAATGAAAAAGGATATTCAACCATGGCTTGTATTCCATTTCTTTTGAATATAACAATGCGTTGAACTTTTCCAACAGGGTTGCACACAGTATACAAGACATCCTATGGAAGAAGAAAAAAGTATTTTAGTCAGAAGAGAAATTTCAAACACTTCAGGTCCACAAAACATTCTCTTGAATTGGCATTTAAATGCCAAAGAGTGAAGAAAAGGCTTGTTAACTTTTCGTTTATAATCTTCCCTATACAATTTATACATTCCTTAGTAGCATTTTTATGGATTAATATATTACAGGCAGTCAAATCTGAAAAATGGAAAAATACTTCTGTAAGAAGTATTCATGCAAACACTAGCTTAAGAGCTGTGCTCCCTTTTAAGCACACACTGCAGCACTTTTACCAAAGCAGAGATACAAAGCAACACTAGTTATTAGCACATTTCATATCATAAATGTCTAGCAGCTGTCTAGTTTCTTAATTGTTCGTGTTCATTTGCAGAAGAGTAACTGAGAGCAGTCCGTGATGTAAACTTAGGCAGCTTATGAAAAGGAGAATTTCGACTGTATTCACCTGAATCAAAGACACTGTAAGTGGTTGCTGTGCTTCTCCACTTGAGGCAGAGAAAACAGAATTCTGACAGGAAACACTGGATTCATGCAAACTCATTGTTAACACTCTGCTTTCACCACCAATTGTCTATATTACAAGGAACTAGTAAAATTCAAGACCATCTTCAGTGCTACAGGGGAACCAAACAGTAAGGAGAAAAACTCGCCCATCAGGCCAGGCTTATGATGAGGTACTAGGAGTATGTCAAACAGGTGATTACACATACAATTCAGGCACCACGGTACCAGAAACTACTTCCCAGCCTGCATCTGGCCAAGAAAAATAAGTTTATTTTAGAGTGATTGTACACCCACATTCAGAATTCCCAAGCCTCGTGCTTGAGAACCTGAACAAACAGGAACTGTGATTTCTTGAAACAAGTCATCTGTTAGATCTTGTTCAAATGGCTGAATGCACATAAGCTTTACTAGACAGCCAGTTTCACAGCTAAATCTAGCAGGCAAAGGCACTGACATCTCAGTGAAACACTCAACCACATTCTGGTTTTCCCTTCTTTCGCTTTATTTCTAAACCAAGTACTTCCAAAATACTCATGCCAAGTCTTAGTGTACATCCACAGGTTTATTTGGGGGACAAGAGGGAAGAGTCAAAGGAAGTAGGTATAGCATTTATTACTATGTTCTGCAGAAGAGCAGAGCAATGGGAAGGCAAAAGAGTGGGGGACACACTGGATTTCTTAAAAACAGAACAAACACACCGCCACATACCCCACCACACGCACAAGAAACTGGAAAAAGAGGATGTCTCACTGCTGGCTACAGCTGCTGTGGTGTAACTCCTGGCTAATATAAAGTACCACAAGCTTTAATATATAGACATATTAACCACTAACAACAACAACAAACCAAAACACCAACAAACCAACCCCAAACAAAATGCCCACAACAAACCAAAACCATTGTCCATACTGAGGGGCCTTGCTCCAAACACTCAAGGGAGTGTTTTTCATAGGTAAACAAAGCAAGCAGAGGAGACTGTCAACCTTAAGGTTTTCAGAAGATGAACAGACATTTTTGGAAAGAATTTAAGCAGCCTCAACCTCTACAAAGTAAGATTTATGAGATCATTTATAAATATATTTTCTATGCACACTCAATACTACAAACAGCTGCCCTTCATCTCCTCTTGGTTGAAAGAAAGGGGTCCTGAAAACTTTTCAGTTGGCATCAATTTACAGGCACATGACTTCCTTTCAGAATTTTTGCTCTCAAAAGATCTCTTCACAGCTCCTTAATGGAAAGGGTTGTCTTTCAAAATGTAAACTCTGCTCAAAATGCCATCAGTGTTGTTAGCCACCAGGGACACACACAGCTTGATTTTTGTGGTTTTGGTTTGGTTTTTTTTTTTAATATATTTCTTAAATTCAGCTACTGTAGATTACCAAATCAATCAAGTGATTCACACGATACAGTAACATGGGATATTTAAAATAAAATTTACAAATAAACACTAGCATCCTATACTTATGAGAGTATCATAAAAAAGGAGGTGCAGCAACCTAATCTCAGAAGTTGGTAAATCGAAAACACTGCACTTGCAAGGCATACCACACCTTCCTCATCCATGTACAGAAGGTTTAGAAGGTAAGAACTAAGAGGCAACAGCAAACGTACAGTTGAACAGAAGGGAACTGTAGCAGCAGGGGTCACTTTGAGAAGGTTTGTTTTGACAAGTAAATCCCTGACAAAGTTCTGCCTACAGACAAGGAAAGAGAACTTCAAAGACCTATATATGATACCTTAGGCAAAAATTTTTCATAACACCAACCCTCCATCATCACAAAGGGGTGGAAAGCAATGAGGAATTAAATACAGGTAACTTGCCTTTCACTGCCACACCCCTCTAAAAAAATTCTGATAGAAGGTCACAATTGTAATGGAGGAAATAAGTCACAGCAAAATGTTAGAACAATTTCGTTCAAATTTAAGGAAAGAAAAGTCTTGAAGAGGAAGAGGTGGTAATGAGCTTCATGTTTTTGTGTTGTTTGGGGTTTTTTGGGGGGTGGTGTGTTGTATCATTTCTTTTTTAATAATGCAGACTTTGTCTGAAGCATTCTTAACTGTTTAACTTGTTGGCCAAGTTCAGAAGTTTTTTATTTCTCGTCACATTCCTAGTTGTTATGGGTACAACTGCTCTTCGCAGTTGCTATGACTCTACTAGTCTACGCTATCTTCAATGGGCTCTGATGCTTGCAGGTAATTTTGGAAATCTGTCTGCTTCCAGTGCTCATTTATATATTCTAGACAAACAGGTGGGGGCTGGAAGGACAAGGTTTTTGAAGAGGGGATGGTTTTATTTGTTTTCAAGTTGCTACTGTGCTAAAGGCTCCATCCTCAGCCTTTCCATCATACATTCCTAGCCCAGAATGATGCTTCTGCTACCATTTTCCTCAGGCATCTACATTCAACTCAGCTGCTTATGCAAGACAAATTTAAAATGCATGAAAGAAATGTAGTTTCCAAAAAATCATGTTATAGTCACATGCAAAGAATACTTTAACTTACTGGATTTGTTCACACAGCTCAAAGCAGTTATATTTTTAAACACTGATGAAATATGAAGAGGTATGGAACTGACTGCTTAAAGTAACTGCAGGAACACTAAGTTTCAATCAATTTCCTAACATAATATATGGCACATTAAACAAAACTTCATATTTGCATTAAGATATATCATTCCACACTACTCAAACACTTTGATTGATCCAAACTATCCTATATATTTCCCTAAGTACAAGTAACTTACGATTGTATCACAAGTCTGCATAGAGCAGAATTTTTAATTTTTTTCTTGAAATATTTCTGTGCAATTCAATGTGTGCTATAAAATCTCTATAAAAAAATAGAAGTATTCAATGCATGAGAAAACATGCACTCTTAAATACTAGCAAAAAGTATCTGTATTATTGAAAAACTACGTACATGTGCCATAAGTAGATGGCAATAAATTTAGGATGCAACTGTACATATGTTATGACTTGAAATACTGAAAAGTAAAATGTATCAGTTCAAATAAATGTGAGGAAGATTCCACTAAACTTCCAGGTTTCAAATTTCCACAAAGGAAATGAAGGACTGCAATAAAATAACCCCTCCTACTGGAAAAATTACTTGCTATTCAAACACAGACCACTCAGGACCCAAAAGCTAAATTACATTCCTGATGTGGCAACACATTTGGAAATATTTCAGAAGCATGTAGCAACTTAAAACATTTCAAAATCCTGACCACTGAAGTTGTCAAACATATTGCAAAATACCTGTACAGTGAGACTGAATCATCTTGAAAAAACCTTTTTTCCCCCCGAACATGCATGTTACTTATGTGAAGATAGTGTAAAGCTTTGGTTGCTGAATTTAATTCCTGACTCAAACTAATGTACAATTTTGTGTACAATGTACAGTTTTAACAAGTGGTACACAATGGAAATAACATAACAGAAATTGCTGCTTTTATTTAAAAAAATATAAAGAAAAAAAAAAAAAAAAGAAACATACCACTGTAATTGGGTAGAGAGGATTCTGAATTGACAACAGGAGAACTTTATTTCCACCAGATGGGTCATCAGTGTTCCCTGGCCGAGTAATCCTCTTACTTGTTGAGTAGTTGAAAAAGGCTTGTTGTCCAGCAATGTACACAGGCTCATCTGCTGCAAACGTGACACATTTCTTTGCACTTTCTACGTTTTCAAACTCCACCAGAGCCTGGCGCTTAAATGGCATCATCATGACATAGCTGGTGAGAGAAACATTACAGTAAGTTTTCCTATATGCTTACTCAAAACAACTCCAAAGTCCCATAACTCTCAGATATGATACATTTTTTCTAAACAATTCTTAACAAGGACATAAAAGGAAGGCAGGTTTCCCTGCTCACACTTCCCAAACCTGGTCAACACATTTCTAAAGCATCTGCACAAAACAAAGAAATGCAGCTATAAGATAATAGGATAGTAAGAGATTATGAGACAGGATCTTATTAATGTTTACAAATATCTCAAGCGTGGGTGCCAAGCAGAAGGGGCCAGTCTCTTTTCAGTGCTGCACTGTGATAGGACGAAGGGCAATGGTCACAAACTGGAACACAGAAGTTACATCCTAACATGAAGAAAAAATTCTTTCCTGTGAGGGTGACAGAGCCCCAGAACAGGCTGCCCAGAGAGGCTGTAAAGTCTCCTTCTCTGGAGGTTTTCAAAACCCGCCTGGATATGTTCCTGTGTGGCCTGCCCTGGGTGATCCTGCTCGGACAGAGGGGTTGGACTCTATGACCTCCAGAGGTCCCTTCCAACCCCTACCATTCTAGTCAGGCTAAAATGTACCTATTTGAATTCCTGAACAATCTTGTACCTAACTTCATTTTATTAAGATACTGGTACAAATATAATTCCATTATTTGAATAGTAAGGCAGTGAAAAAATACTACTGTACTATTTACAAAACCCTATTTGACTCCAATACATGCATTTTTTTCAAGTAAATGCACGTTTCCAAAAAGAAGCACTCAAAACTCAGAAGAGCCCTCACAAGGACTCATCTCATACAAAACCACAGGAAAAAGCGTCATCTGCTCTGTGGCCTATCCTTATTTTTGGTGTATTCACTTATATCAAGACAACCACCCTCGTGCTGTTCTGCAGTTCAGTTTAGCTACAGCTTCTATTAAGGCCAGGACTAGCTGTGCTGCTGAAGTCTGACATCAGACACCGAGGCACACAGACAGTGTAACTCTGCCTGGCCACGTTTGCCATTGACCGAAACAAAATCTCCACGGGGCTAGAAAATCTTTGTATTTTACTATTAACTAACTTCTGGATGTCAAATGCCTATCATAATGTATTGAAAGCAGCCCAAGAGACTTTTAGGTAATACTCCCAACTTGTCCAGAGACACGGCTTTAGACTGCTTGACATACCATATGGTTCCAAACTTCTCAAGAGCTTCCACCAGATCTGCTTCCACAACTGATTCACACAGCCCTCGGACATGGACGACAGGAGAAACAGAGACTTTGTGATGACTTCCCCCAGCATCCTAGCAATGAAATGACATGTTAAAAATCAACGTGGAACGAGGAATACTGCTATCATTAACTAAAATTAAATATTTGGCAGATACTACACTGGATCCAGAAGCAGCCATCTAAATGTACAATCCAAGCATATTTTAAATAACTCAACTTTTCTTTCCAAGCAGATTGCCAAGTTCAGTTGCTGAAGTCTACTTAAAATAAAATGCTCTGCAGATTTAATTAATGTGTTTGCACAGGCAAGATTTTTCTAATATTAAAAAAAAAAAAACCCATTTAACACTTGGTTGAATTGCAGGAGGTCTTCCACCCCATTTGTTAAAAGCATAAAAAAAAGAAGTAAATTAATACTTGGACATGCACAACAGCTAAAAATATTCCTGACACTCTTCCTGTTTGTTTATGCCAATATTTGTTTGGGACAGGCTAGGGAGATAAAAAAGCAAGAACAAACAAAAGCCATCAGTAAACTGAATGAAAACTGACTATTTTTTCTCATGTATGCAGAGCTGTGCCAAATAATGCAAGAAAAAGCCAGCTCTGTAGTACCCTCGAAATAAACCTAATCACCCTTCTCATTCTCAGAACTCTTCATACAGGTTTTTTAAACCTCTCACGTTCTGTACATATCGGCATGGTCTCTTCTCACCCGAAGGCTGACTACCATGAACAGATTCAGCCATCATACATTAGCACGCAGAATTCCCCCAAGGAACGTTTTTCAGAGCTACTGCTATGACTTCAAACAGTCTCAGTTCTGTGCAACAGAAGAATTTGAGTTGGGATCAGTGTCATCTTTCCAACAAAAGCCTATAGTAGGGCTGAAATTTTTCCTTACATATTTTAAGACATAGAGGTAAAAAACCAAGAATGAAACAATTAAAGCCAATAGTGACAGATAATCAAAGAAAGATTAGAGATAATAAAGGGCACACTAAAATACACTACAACTGCCAGCAGCCAAATTTCATATGTAAAGTTGATGTATTCAAACTGAGATCAAACAAACTGATATAGTTGCTAACAGGTAAGTCTTGTTGATTTTTCTTTTCTTTTTTTTTTTGGTAAGAAATAGTATAGCATCTTCTGGAACTAGAGAGATTCTTGTTCACAGGACAAAGGAGCTTTTAGCTCCATTAATTAAGTAACCACAATGATTGCTACTACTACTATACACATTCGTCTCTTCCCTGTCTACAGATTCAAGGTAAAAAACACATCCAGATAACTACAAATTGATTCTTGTGTTCCATACACAACTCTCCCAGAACAATTATGTATTTTTTATTTAAATCAACATTTTGGCCATTCTGTTTGAACCAAAAGCCAACACTTCAGACTTAGTCAGACATCAGAACAATCTGCTGCGTAATTTTTAAGTTTAGCTTACATATACTGGAAGTTAATAAATAAACTGTTTTAAGTGACAACACATTTCTTTGAGTAAGAGCAGTGACAATTGTGGGATAACACCACTAGTGCTATTGGCATAAGATATCATGTATACTGAATTAATCAGGTGAGTTCTAGGGCAGTAGCAGTAATCAAAGTAGTCATAAAAGGCTAATACTTTGAAGTGCAAATCCTTAGGCAATTGCAGAAAGGTTTTTATTTTCAGCTTACACGTGCTTTACTGACACAGACACTTTTCAAGGCTCAGAAGCAGCACCTAAGGGAACCTTCAAAGGAAAACTAGCAATAATAACCAATTTTTCCTTCAGTCTTATTACTCTAAGGTGTTAAGAGAGCATTCACCTTTGCTTTATTTACAGTCTACAGAACAATCAGAAATTACTAAATCAATTATTCATTGCCCTGCATATTCGCTACTATATTAAGATTGCAGTTACCACTAGGGGTATGCATTTTGTTTTCTTTTCTTTAAATCATTCAAGAAATCTCACCTAAAAATATTTCTGTCTGATCAGCTGGCAAACAGAAGCAACAATTTTCTCACTGAAGTAAAGACTCAATATAAAGAGCTACCTTCCTTAATTAACACCCCCATAGATCAAGTCGAGCTTTTCAGACAGTGGATCGTAATGGAATAGTATTTCTCTCTACCTCCCCTTCCCAGTTCAATCTTCAGTTATAGTTCATTTCATGTTTCTTTTGTCATTTATGTCCCTTTGTATTTTTATTTATTAGAAGTCCATTTAAGCTTGCCTACTGAAGATATAAATCTTTCTAATAGTACAAACTCTCTCAAAATTTAAGACTATTTTATACTTGCACCTTCAAATCCCTTATACTTGAGTTACACTCACATATACAGGTGTCCACACTTGTGCAACTGGAATTCTTAGAACCATCCGCAAATATAAATTTTGCTTTCTTTTGTAGTTAAAGCAACACTTTGCTTTCCAAGCTGTATTTCCTTCTCCCATAACACCGCAGAGAAAGCATCCTTTAGTAGGGCGATATATAGTAGAACAGTTAACAAGAATCAAAAATTGTAACACTGCTGCTATTTAATAACTTGAGCAGAAGCTCAAGCAGCATAGAAGAAAACCATAAAATTATAAAGAAGGGAATTAAAAAAAAAACCAAACCCCACAAAACAATGAAATCTCAGTTACTTGCCATGAAGTTAAGGTCTTATCTACATAGCATTTCAGAAACTAATTTATACAGATAAACCCACTGAGGTTATAAATGGCCAATCAGAGGGCCTCTGCTTTACCCAAAATAGTTTCTAAGCAGCAGCAGTAAGCAACAGCACAAGAACCAAGCTTAAGTTAGCCCTGAGCCACAGAGCTGCAAACTAACATTCCGGGAGCACACTGGTGAAAGCCATGAACATGTGCCACAGGTATATATTTGAGGGGAAAAAAAAAAAAAAAAAAAGACTTGACAAATGGCAGACATACAGATTATCATCAAACAATTGCACCACTACCAAGCTGCAATATCAAGCAAATCTAGAATGATCCTTGATTTCCTCTAAAAGAAGGAGAAATAAAACCACTAGACCACATGAGAAAAAAAAAATAAATTAAAAATCTAACATGTCTGTTAAGTGTAAAGAATCTCCACAGCTACGGTCAGAATGTATACAACTCATCCAACTGCTGCCATAATTTTTTTCCCAGAGGTGAAAAACACAGGATTTTGACAAGGAACTCATGGTCACTGTATCCTGAAAACTACACGTGCTACAGTTGGCATGCAGACAAAGGTTACTTCAAAGTATCTGCTCACATACAGATTAACCACCACCAGTATTTCTCTGCTTACAAAGGACTCTTTCAGTAACTCCAACTCCCACGATGGCACAAAAGCCCCATGCAAAACTCCAACACAACACTTGTACTCCACCAAAACCAGGAGAACAGAGCAGCTAATGTTACTGCTCTACCCATTAATAAATATATGGCTTAAGGGTTTTCGAAAACTCAATAGCAATTTCTGAATAATCATTATCTGGACAGAAAATTAAATTATCAAATAAATAATGGAAACAGACTTCCTTTCTGAGTGCTCAAGACCGGTAACAAGGATGGAAAAGGTTTCCCCTCAAAAAAGATATATAAAATAACATAAAAATGCTCAAGACTGAAATCGAGCTTCTGTAGAGAACTGAGGCATGAACGGAAGTGCTGACATAAGCAAGCAGGCGAAACACAACGTTACTTCACATACAGAAGACTGCAACAGAATCAGCTTTAAAGAATGGCTGTAGCATTTCAACATCCATTCCTTGGTGACCTAAACAGTTCTAGACAACATTTTAAATATAGCACTGGTTTCTTGCTAACAAACTATGATTTGTCATTCCAAAAAGGAAGAAAGTCATTATGGGCTCTAGAACGATAATGTCTCTTGCTTACCAATTCCATATTAGAGAATTTTTCACCAACTGCTGGCACATAAACGTGTCCTTTATCCTTTCTCCAGACACTTTCCAGTCCACATATTCACCTTAATTCTATTCATTTGTACTACCTTTTCCAGACTATCTGCTCCTTTACCATTTCTCTGCTTACCTCCTCCATCTCTCTTTTTCTCCTTACTGCAAAAGGATGGTGATCCCCCTTCATCTTCTCTCCCACAGGTACCTAAATATACTGTTATTTTATTCCTCACCATTCCTATTATCTTCTTCAATCTCATTTTATTTTCCCCTCTCGCTACATCCCTCTTAAATGCTCTGAAACTACTTTTATAAATACGAAAGAACTGGGGGGAAAGCCCTAAAATGTTGCTTATTAGGCATGTAAGTGCCCCAAACCTCATTAATGCCCAACTATGGCCTGATCTGCATCCAGCTGCCTTGCAGGGTGTGAAGGGTACCTAGAATTACCACCCTATAAAGGTACACAGCGCACTCCCCAATAATCTCAGCTCAGCCCAGTGGGGATGGTCTGACGAGGAAAAGCATTCATAAGCAAATATGCAGTATTTTGTGCACACTCTTCAACTGCTTAGTGTATTACGTGATGGTGGTGTCACTTGAAAGCTGCCCTGTTGTAAATCATCCCTGCTGATCACACTTGCCTGACTGGAGCAGTTCTGTGTCTTCCCTACAGAGATACAGGAGACACCTCTCTCCATGACACCTGGAATTCCTGTAGCTTTGCAGTGACAACAGTATTTCCAGTACACAGTGAAGTTAGGCACTGTCTCAGAAAAACCAAGCAAACAAGACAGAGTTAAAGTTCCACTGCAGCAGGAGAATATACCAATTTACAGCTTGGATTTTTTTGTTGTTGGTTGGTTCTGGAGGATAGCAGGGGAGGCTAGGCAGGAGAAAGCGGGTTAAGGTTAATCACACCCCATAGTTCTGGAAGGCTATCTGGCAATTTAGTTGTGTTTTGGATGTGGAGCTTGGGGTATCGTTTCTCTTGTTTAATGCATACCTCCTTCTAGCACTCTTTACCAGCTCTTACAGCATCGGTGGTTAAGGGAAGAGCAACAAACGTCATCTTCCTGGATTTGTGCAAAGTGTTTTGACACTGTCCCACATGACATCCTGGTCTCTAAACTGGAAAAAAACCCATGTATTTGATGGATGGACCACTTGGTGGATAAGGAGTTGGCTGGATGGTCATACTCAAAAGAGTTGCAGTCAACAGCTCAATGTCCAAGTGGGGACCAGTGACGAGTGGAGTCCCTCGGGGATCAGTACTGGAACCGGTGCTGCTTAACATCTTTGTTAGCAACCTGGACAGCAGGATCGAGTGCACCCTCAGCAAGTTTGCAGACAACACCAAGCTGTGTGGTGTGGTCAACATGCTGGAGGGAAGGGACGCCATCCAGTGGGACCCTGACAAGCTGGAGAGGTGGGCCCCTGCCAACCTCATGAAATTCAACAAGGCCAAGTGCAAGGCCCTGCACATGGGTCAAGGCAATCCCAAGTACAAACTGGGCAGAGTATGGATTGAGAGCAGTCCTGAGGGGAAAGACTTGGGGATGCTGGTTGATGAAAAGCTCAACAAGAGTCAACAATGTGTAAGTGCAGCCCAGAAAGCCCCAACCACATCCTGGGCTGCATCAAGAGCAGCATGGCCAGTAAGTCATGGAGGTGATTCTCTCCCTCTACTCTGCTCTCATGAGATCCCACTTGGAGTGCTGTATGCAGCAATGGAGGCCCCAACAAAAGAGGGACATAGACCTGTTGGAGAGGGTCCAGAAGAGGGCCATTAAGATGATCAGAGGGATGGTACACCTCTCTTACGAGGACAGGCTGAGAAAGTTGAGCTTGTTCAGCCTTGAGAACAGAAGGCTCTAGGGAGACCTTATAGCAGCCTTCCACAGTATCTGAAGGGGGCCTACAAGAGAGCTGAGGGAGGGACTGTTTACAAGGGCTTGCAGTAACAGGACAAGGGGCAATGGCTTCAAACTGGAAGAGGGTAGATTTAGTTTGGACATTAGGAAGACGTTCTTTACTCTGAGGGTGGTGAGACACTGGAACAGGTTGCCCAGGCAAGTTGTGGATGCTCCATCGCTGGATGTGTTCAAGACCAGCTTGGATGGGGCTTTGAGCAGCCTGGTCTGGTGGAAGGTGTCCCTGCCCCAGCAGGGGGGTTGAAACCAGATGATCTTTAAGGTCCCTTCCAACCCAAACCATTCTATGATTCTACAACTCTACCGCTGTGTCCTTTCAATGATTAAAACTACTACAGAATAAAATACCTGCACTCTTGCACCTTCTGCAAATCCTGAATCTGCTCTGAAGTGGTCCAGCAGCTGGACTAGATGATCTTACTAGATCATAAGTCCCTTCCAACTGAAATACTCTATTTTCCTCTCTGCTCAGCACAATATGAATATCCCTTTGAAAAAAAAACCAAACTCTCAAAAACCCAAACCAAACCTAAACAATACAAAAACCCACACGCCATACAGCATCATCAGGCGATTCGGCTTGAGGTGCTGGAAGAAGAACCTGTCTGAAGGTAACGGTTCCTTTTTTTCATGGAGAATAAAAGAGGAAGGATGACTTACGCTTACTTCGTAACCAATTTCTATGATGTACTTCATTTAAAAATTAAGATATACAAACGAGTTGCTGCAAAATGGGTCAGGATCCGAAGCCATCTAGTTACTGTTATCGCAACTGCCTCTGATAGACACAAAGCAATTGAGTTGCAAAGTGAGCTGCTTTCCATTTACCGCAAAGCAAGAACACTGCACGCGGGAAGTTACAGCAGAGTAGCTGAGAACCTGCACGTTCACATGCCTATCTTATCTTGCGGTAAGTTGTAGTTATGTTTGTGTATTTAGACACCACATCTCACTTCCCCTGCTCTAAGAATGGGGATAATAGTTCTTCCTTACTTCATAGAAATATTTAAGAATAGGTATGTCAGAGACACTAAGGCAGGTGGATGCTACAGAAAATACAGGTTGTGTAAACAGAACATTTATTGATGAAAATGAAATTTAAGGGAAAGAGGAAATAGAGCTGAAAGGCCTTCCAAACAAACTCAAACACAGCTCTTAACTCACATTCTCCCCATGTCCTGACTTTCTGCTACACTGCAATTCTGACTCCTCTACCAAGGCTTCCCCACCACTCAACGGTGCCTCTGTAAAAGTCATTCTTCCAGATCATATTCTCCCCTACAGGCTACTTCTGCAAGACCACTTCTTACTCACTCCTCCCTTGGTCAACATTCTGGTCTGTTCCTGGCTCTCCATGCTCCTCAGCCTTGAGATGACCCATGAGGAAGAGAGTACACCTCTGGGTTATGAGGAGTGTCCACATGAGCGGGAAACAGGAGAAAAAGAAGAGCAAAACAGATTTTGGTTCTCCCCATCTGGATCTCGTATACAGGCACCCGTTTGAAAACTAAAAACCCCCAAACTTAGAGAGGCCTGAAAAGCCTATTCAACCCGATGAAACAATCCAAGAAGAATGGGAAAATGCCACAATAACTAATACAGCTGAGGAGGGAGACCCCACCAACCTGCTGTCAGGGCCCTACCGTAAACCAGTTTTTATATAAAGAAAACATATAATCCATACAAGTGTACAGCCATTCTCCCATTTCTCCTAATCCCCCATTCCCTACAGTTCCTTCTACTTCATCTTCACGTGTTCTTTTTCTGCTCTGAGTAACCCAGGATACTTACGCTTCTTCCTTCCTCTCAGCCTACGTTCATCTTGGGTATCTTTGCCCTCAACTACATACAACTTTTATAAGCTAAGAATAGTTACCCAGAGAGAAATTAATATGTCACAGAATAAATAAGGTTCCTGCACATTTTTTTAATCTATTAGAGGAAAAAACTAAAATTCACATTAACCAACTCTAAAGAATAGATGCTGGCATTTTGCTAAATTTGGCATATTTGGCAAAGCCCCATATAAAATTACTAACAGAAGCACTCGGTCATTCATTTTTCATATATCCACTTGATGTTATAGCTTATTCTTAAGAAACTAGTTTGATGTCTATCATCAAGGTAAATTCTGCCTCTCCAGCAGCGGTCCTGTGAATACAGCTTTACCAATAAATCATCAGTCAGTGACCATGCACCTCCCTGAGACACGCTGCAACTCGCATAAACTGCCTAAAAATTCTCATGTTCTTGATTTGCTACACATTTGTTTATTTCTTTACTCAAGAAACTCAGCATATGCCATTCTTGAAATCCAAAACATAAAGTTACAGACATACTCCAGGTTACCTAAAGGGCCAGGGCAGCGTGTCCTGCACAATAACTGGAATAAACTGGGATACTGAGGTCAACAAGAAGACAATCTAAGCCAAAACCCAGAAATAAAAACAAAACAAAAACAAAACACCACCCCACAGGAAAAAGGAACAACTAGCTGATTTCATAAAATACCACAGAAAAGAAAGAGCAGTATCTTATTCCTGCTTGAAACACCGCATAATGTCCAGGTATCCTACATGACACAATTCCAAGATAACTTAATCAAGCACACAGATTTCATTCAGAACCCACCTCTAAGGCAGAGTACATTGCTAAGCGTTGACTGCGACAGAGCCAATGTTGTGTCATAAAAAAATATAGAATTCAACTGTTTGTTTCCAGAGATGCATCTTTGCCGCATCACCTTTACTGGTGAACTGCTGTAATAGTTTAGCAGGTAGCCTCTCCATCAAGAGGTTTAAGTGATGAAAAGAAGGAAACAGCAAATGCTCTCGGTAACTTATAATAACAAGCAAGCTCATTTTAATAAATCATGAAATAGAGAGATTCTAAACTTCGTGTTCTGCCATAAAATCAGTGCTTTTTCAAGTAAGAAACAGTAAGAGCCATCAAGAAGAAAAAGAGTTACAGGCAGGTGGACAGATAGTTAGCTAAGAAAACAAACAGTAGCCACAAAAGTATTGTCAGGCCGAATTTATGGGTCAAGGACTGTCTTGATAATTAAGATACAAATTCATGAAGACTAAAAGGTACATAGAAAAAAAAAATAATGAACCAGTGTGCTTATTAACAGCATTGTTCGTGGGGGAGAAAGTAGAAATACTAATGAATTTTAAAAGGTAATAAATTAAAGAGGTACTAAAAGAGGTAAACAAGAAGGCCATTAATAATTTAAAGAGGCAATAATTTATGATCAGACTTATCACCGTATGCTGACAGACAAAAAGGTAAAACAGGATGAAAGAACCCTTTCCCTCTCTTTCTTTACCCGCTCTACGTTTCTATAGCTACACGCGGAGGAATCAGGGCAAGCATCGAACTTGCAATGGCAATATCCCAAAAGGCAACAAGCTGCCCACGGAACAGAGACAATCTCGGAACTGCAAAACCCAAATCATGTCTCTCGAGCAGACTGCGGACTCAGCTCCTTTCCCCAGGCAACTGCAGCGAGAAACAATCAGCCGTGCACCCTGCGCACGCCGGCCGCGGGGAGAAGGGAGACGGCGGGACCCAGTCTCTTCCCCTCCCTGCCTTTCCCGCCCTCCGACCACAGCGGGGGAGAAGCGCAACCCCACCGGAAGCGCCTCCATGCCCGGGGAGAGGGCCAGCGGGCTCTAGCCTCGGGAAGGCCGCGTGTACGTGGCTCCCACACCACGGCCCACCCGGGAGAAGCCCACTTCCCACCCGCCTCCTGCCACGCCGCGGAACAGCTGGACGAGCCCCCGCGCCAGGTACGCAGAGCAGGGGGAGTGCCACAAGCCTCGATCAGCGCGGGAGGGGCTGGGGGGACTCGCCGGCCCCCACCCCCCCGCCGGCATCCTGACGGAAGACGCCCCCACCCCGGCGGCCACCGCGTTCCTTACCCCGCCCGAGAAGCCCCCCCCGCGCGGCGCGGGGGGCTTGTCCCGCCGGCTCTCGCTCTCCTCCGCGCCGCTGTACTCGATCTCGCCTTCCTCGGCAGCGGCGCAGGGCTTTAGCCGCTTGGCCTGGCTCTCATAGGCGCCGCCGTCGTCCTCCTCCTCCTCCTCGTACCGCTCTCCAAA
>JAAGNO010029396.1:0-103980 GCA_033439905.1 Ceryle rudis
TATGAAATCCAATATATCCCTTTTATCCTTTGTCCTTTTTATCAATGATTTCACAGCTGGTATCTCAAGGTGATGGACATATTTTAATAATGCGCTAGAACAAGATATTGAATGTCACAGTTCTTCATATTTTGGTTTTTATCTGCTTATTCTCTAATACTGTTTTATCAAACATATAGTATTTCTTAATTTCTATTTTGTTCTACATTTTTCATAAAAATGTATATGCTTAAGTCACACTTCCACAGCATTCTATGACATCATTCATCTTCCAGAAGAGCTTGAAAAAACAGATGTAAATGAAGAATGAAATCGGTAAAAAAGAACGTTAACAGCTAGCAACTGTATACCTACCCAGACACATGCAATGTCTCAATTCCTAATACTGCTTTCTCTACACCAGGTTGCAGAAAGTCTTTCCTTATATGAAGTATTACAAGAATCAACCCAACTGCATGTGTTGGAAATCAGACTTTAAAACCTGATTTCGAACGGGCCAGTAAATGAGACAACTTTATTTTTTTTTAATTTGGTTAAGTTCATATATAAATTATCAAGAAGCCTGATATGACCAATTATGAAATGAGTGCAAAGTATTTATATACGGATTGCACAGAAAATAATGATGTAAATGATGCACAAACTGAAAAAGGCCTGGAAGAGATAAAATGAAAGGTAATCAAAGTATGATCTTTATCTTCTGTCATAGAAGAGTCTGGACATTAGTGTCATTTACACCAAAACAGTGCTAAAGCTGCTATGGAAACAAGAGTGGCTATTCTTCACATAGCTGAGAATCATATTAAATTTAAGCCTTAGCACGAACGTTAGCAACCGTGACTGTAAAGCAATAATGAAGAGAAGGACCAGGACACGCTCCTACCCTATGCTGCATTTCTTCAACTGTCACTCCAGTGAAGCCTTTAACATTACTTTAGTGCTTATATGTGCTCTTAGTATCTGGTAATCCCACGAACAACAAAAAAAGACAGTGCAATATTATTGAAGTAGTGGACTCTTCCAAGCACACCATAAATGATGAAGACATTCAAGCAAGTTTGTCTGTTTTTTTCTAACTTGGAGGCCAAGGTAAAAAAAAAAAAAAGGCAAACTAACCTAAACCAAAATTCTGTATTTTAAGCACAGAAGGGACCATCTCTTTAATTTTCACAAGACCTAATTCCTATTTCTGGTTTGTTTGGGGTTTTTTTCCCCAGACATCTGACATGTCATTGCATCTCTCCCATCTGTAAGGGTATTATTTGCATTAAGATGGTATCAAAAAGCCTCAAATAACATCAGGATCTTCTTGAGCTAGGCAATAGTTTATCATCTACATAGACAGGACAAATAATATGTCCTGGGAAAGGATTATACTTAGCCATACACTGCTGAGGAAGAAATAAGATGCAGAGATACCATTTGACTTTCTCATGGAGATTAATTTCTCCTTTAGTAAGTGGTAGGCTTAGCTCCAAGCCACTGCCCTTGTTTCTTCTAGACAACAAAAGGAGCCCAGACTGGTGCCTCATCCCTTCTGAGGTGAAGCAGCAGCAGGTACACTGAGCACCAGCAGTAAGGATGTGAATCTGCTTTGCCATTCCCCATTTACAGGGCTTTTTTGGAACGTAAAGCTGCACGGAGATCACTAAACTAGCTTCGAGGTCAGCTTGGCAGTAAAACTTGTAATCAGTTCAGCAGCTGTGAGTGGTCTCTAGGCACTAGAGATAGGCTGGAGGAGGAACAGGGTGTTTCATCTCATAGCTCTGCTAGCCCAGAAGAGCTGGTGGACACCTCAAAAGAATTTCCCATTCTCACATAGCTCTGCTCCCAAGCTGCACAGATATGTAAATAAACTTCTTTTAATATGAAAGCAAAACTTCACAAGGCCCTGGCTGCTTGTAAAGCTTGGCAGCTCCACTAAGGAAGACAGGCAATGGCTTCTCTTTGAAGTACCTCAGAGGCATACTGTGTGAGCTGTAAGACGAGTCAGGACCACCGCAGCAGTTCTTGGGGTCTGACATCCTGTGAGGTTCACACATTCATAGGAGGTGTTCACCACTGACAAAGGCTTGCTCTTGTTGTGCCTTATTACACAGTAAGAATTGAAGCAAGCCTGCTGATTCAGGGAAGGCCATTTCCCTAAAATGGTTAAAATGAAAAGACCCCAGTCCAAGATAACAAGAAGCCATGGTTAAATCAGTCATGCCTTTATCACCTCAAGATTAGACTACTGCAATGCGCTATACCTGAGGCTACGTTTTAAATCCATTTGAAAGCTGAAGCTGGTGCAGAATGCGGCAACCCGCTTGTAAAGCAGGATATCGTGCTTTGAGCGCATTACACCAGTGCTTTTTAATCTGCACTAAGTGTCTGAGGGATTTAAGGTACTGGTTACAACCTGTGAAGCCTGGGACCTCACTGTTTGAAATACCTAACTGGGACCTGCCAGGTCTTTTGCCCCAACTGTGCAACCACAGCTGAGATCACCAAGGAACATGAAAACGGGCTTTCTTAGCTTGACACAGAAAAAACTCTTGGTGGGGCAATTTGTTCTTCATGACAGTGCTTCAGCTATCACACCTGAAGTAAAGTATGTTCATGCTCTGACTCGTGAAGAGTAGTATGAAAATCATCCTGTAATTCATGAGATGTGTCTGTTGTATTGTAACATTTAGGTGGTCATTCCCAAAATGGTGGTGGTAGGTGTTACCTACATTATGCCATGGGTTTTTTAGAGTGCTGTTAGGAGTAACTCTAGCTTAAGAAAGGTACATTTTTACAAAAAAGCTTTCTTGACACAGGAACAACATATTACAGCTGCTTAAAAATAAGACTTCAAAAACCAATCAACATTTTATTTCTTCCTCCAAAAGAACTACTACAAATGACTCAAAAGTTTATCCAACTTTCTGCCTCCTGCGTAAGTATTATCATAGGGATCTGCTAACATCCATAAGATGAGGCCATACAACAGTAAATCACATTGTGGAAATGATGGCACATTACAGAGCCATAATATTGCTCACTGTTCTACCCTAGGCAAGTGTGTATTCTAGAGTTATTTTTACCTGAATATGCAATTTCTGCTAATGTCTTCATGTCATAACTAGACAAATTTGACAAGGACAAACAGGGTCAAAACTGTGATCTCTCAGGGAACAATTAGAATCAGCTAATGAGGATAGAAGAGGTCAGGCAGGCATCCATTTTTCACTAACCTTTGAAGCAACTGGACAAACAAGGGAGGTAACCCCCAATAAATGTTTAAATTCAGCCAAGAGGTTAATGGAGATAAAAATAGCCATCACAGCAGGCTGAAAATAGTTCTGCACTCTCACTAAAAGGAATCAGTGCTGACAAGTAATGTTAGATGGGCTCTTCCCTGCAAAGATTTCTAACATATGATGTCTGTGGCCTGGCAGAAACTTGAGGAAATCCTCACGCTGAAGAGAAATACAGTATGAGCATGTAGTCTGGAATCTATGAAATTCTGCTGTCAAATGCCTGATCATTGCTAGCTGCTTCATGAGAAGTGGTGCCAGAGCAAGAAATAGGTACTGAGCTGTTGTTGAGAAAGCTGCTGTTACGTGACCATCCTGTCTCAGGTATGGTGTTCCAAAAAGCATTAAACATTATTTAATGAGATGTACTGTTCATTGAAAAATCACTGCATTTCTATCTTTTTTTTTCCCCCTTCAATCAGTATAGGGCTCTATAGTGACAAAACTACTTCCTCAAAGTACTCTGACCAAAAGAGAGGAAAGTTGCTGGAGACTTAAGATACTGTATTTTGATTCCCGCAAACAAATTTTCTTTCTAAAGCTTCCAAAAAGCCCGAGTTCTGTTGAAATACACAGAAGTTTACCAAAATGCAGAACATTCTCATGGCCCACTGTGCAGTGTTACTTTATATAGCAAATTAAATTCAAGACTATACTGGGAGAGGAGCTGCAAATATATCTCAGGTACCTTCAGATACAAGTCTGGGATAGTAATACACCAACAGTGTTTTCTACTCTGAAATTCAATTTAAATTCAATTTGATTGTCACAGGGTTGACACACCTTCTGAAATGCTGAAACTGTGTAACATGCCCTCTGAAGAGCTGAACTTAACCTTTGTTGGTCACCATACTCAATACAGCAAAACTTTATAAGCTCATCAAATTAATTCAGTTGGGGAGGTCTCCTAAGGGGTCATTCCGGCCTGAGCAATAGCAGAGATTTGCATAGGTCTCAAACTATCCATAATTAATTAATATTTTGTTTGAGATGGTTTTGAATAAGAAGAAGAGTGGTTAACTCCACTTCAACACCTCACACTTCCATTGACTGTCTCAATATATTTCTTTATTGTGTAACTGATTACAAATTCATCAAACCCTAAGACAAGCCCACCCAAACAGTCCAGTGGACAGACACAGACCACACAGACCCTCATATTCTTCTTGTTGATTTGTCTTTCAGTTTCTGTAGCTTCCCTGAAAACTCTTTATCTTTTTCCAAGGAGGATTCAGCCTTGGAAGAATATTTATTTTGAGGGCTTCTCTGGAAACCCTGCCAGTGAAGGCCCAGGGCAGCACATCACAGTGCCATGGCTTTCTTTGCTAGACGTGCAGAGGCAACTCCTCTCCATTCATACAAGACAGGAGATGTCAGGAGGTTTTTGATGCCATAGCTCCATGCTGATGACAAACATCACCAAATAAAGCAAAGTCAGGGCATTCTCCAGCCTATAAACAACTACTCTGGAATTGTACA
Source organism: Ceryle rudis (assembly GCA_033439905.1). Classification (NCBI taxonomy): domain Eukaryota; kingdom Metazoa; phylum Chordata; class Aves; order Coraciiformes; family Cerylidae; genus Ceryle; species Ceryle rudis. Next base: position 4,764 of record JAAGNO010029396.1, read on the forward strand.
TTTGCAACAGGATTTCAGTTTTCACAGCCCCCACTATGTCTATCAGTGAGGTCTTAAAACATAAACTAAATGGAAGAGAAATTTTGCAATCCTTAGTCCTTGTGGTTGAAAAAAAAACTCAAAGAAGTTTGAAAACCTGATACAAACATAATATATACAGTTAATTTCACCTACATATGCAGGCAGACCGTGACAACTCTTTCAGTTCACAATTTTATGGGATACAGTGTTTTAGAAGAGTGTTGAACTCTCATACATCAGATGCCTGTCTTATGGCTACATGAAGGGAGTACAACAATCTGTTTACATGCACAGATATAACTGGTGCTCTGGCATGTTAACTGTCAGAAAGAAGATAGACAGAAAAATTGGTGCTTGTGATGACCATGAAACTAGTGATGGAGAAAAAAAGGAGAAGTAAGTATTACTTCCTATAAATTGGACAAGGTGAAAGGGAAAAAGTCCTCATATCAATTCTGCCCAGGGCTCTGGATTCTCATTACATAGTGCTAGTGCTTAACACGGCAGCACCGCACCTCTGGACTGGCTGGTTTTGAAACAAGTCGTGTCATTCACTAAGGGCAAGTCCTGCCTGACCAACCTAGTGGCTTTCTACAATGGAGTGACTATGTCGGTGGACAAGGGAAGAGGTAGGGATGTCATCTATCTGGACTTCTGCAAGGCCTTTGACACAGTGCCCCACAACATCCTCCTCACCAAGTTGGAGAGATATGGACTTGATGGGTGGACTGTTCAGTGGGTAAGGAATTGGCTGGATGGTCACATACATAGGGTACTGGTCAATGGCCTGAAGTCCAGATGAAGATTATTGACAAGGAGTGCCCCTCAGGGGTCCTTACTGGGAGCAGTGCTGTTTACTATTTTCATCAGTGATATAGACAGTGGGATCGAGTGCACCATCAGCAAGTTTGCAAATGACACCAAGCTGAGTGGTACGGTTGATACGCCACCGGGACAGGATGTCATCCAGAGAGACCTGGACAAGCTGGGGAAGTGGTTCCAGGTAAACCTCATGAGGTACAACAAGATGAAGTGCAGAGTCCTGCACCTGGGTCAGAACAACCCTCATCCTCAATGCAGGCTGAGGGATGAGGTGACAGGGAGCTGCCCTGTGGATAAGGACTTGGGAGTTCTGGTGGATGAGAAGCTGGACATGACCCAATATGTGCACTTGCAGCCCAAAAGGCCAATCACATCCTGGGCTGCATCAAAAAAAAGTGTGGCCAGCAGATCGAGAGAGGTGAATTCTGCCACTCTACTCTGGTGAGACCCCACCTGTCTCCAGCTCTGGAGTCCTCAGCACAGGAAGGACATGCAGGTCCAGGGAGAGCCCACAAAAATGATCAGAGGGCTGGAGCACCTCTCCTATGTGGACAGGCTGAGACAATTGGGGTTGTTCAGCCTGGAGAAGAGAAGGCTCTGGGAAGACCTTATAGCAGCCTTCCAGTACCTGAAGGGAGGCTGCAAGAAAGCTGGGGAGGGGCTGTTTACAAGGGCATGTAGTGATAGGATGAGGGGCAATAGTTTTAAACTAGAGAAGGGTAGATTTTTTTTTTTTTTGTGATAGTAGAAGAAATGGTAACATCTGAAGAGGCTGTAGTCAAACCAAAGCCTTTAAATATTTCAAACACAAAAATGAAAAAAAAAGAAAAAGAAGAAAAAAACCCTAAAACATACACACAGATGGGAACCCAAAAGACAGCTGGGATTCCCTGCAACTGAGAAACCCTGCTGTTTACCCCAAGAGATCATCACTTGTCAAGTGACAAAACTGAACATACATTTCACCATATATCCACAAACCTAATGCAAACCAAAGAAAATATTCACACAAAAAACCACCTCCCTAGGTCCATTAATATTTTCCAATTCTTGTCATGACTTCAATATGATTCCAAATTTTTCATTAATATCAAATATGGCTGCTGATATATGTCCCTAATGCAAATTAAATGTGAGCTAAACATTGACATCATTTCACGTTACCTAGCTAGAATGCATTTTTTTCACATCTATAAAATAAGCATAAATCAAATCTCATTGTAACTTAGGTACAATATAATGGCTGGCAAGAAAGCAACCTTAGCTTGCTTTCTATTTAACCCAGGATACCCTGGGTGCCCATCTTCAAACTCTTCATCCAAACCTAGGAGGTAAAAATAACTAATTTAAAAACTCATTTAAAATAATTAATCCACATACTAGAGCATGCAGTCCTAGCTGAGTGTCCCCGTGACTCCTCCTGGCTGCTTGCCATGAGATCCTGGAGGAGGTGACAACCAACTGACAGGAATAGAAATGAAAATTCTGGAAACTAGACCTCTAAATACTCTGGGAGCTTCACTCCCCTGCCCACACCACCTCATGCTGATGGTCTTTCTACTCCTGTACTGCCCTCCTATAAAGTCTTTTCACCTGGCTTCAATCCTCAGCTGCAACTCCTCTACCCTCTACCTTTCTTCCATTTTGTATATGCCTGACTATGTCTAGATAACTCCTCCCTTTCCCAAAGAGCATGGGATGGACCACAGTGTATTTTGCTATCACTCTGGACTTTTTCATTGTATTTCTCCTATTACTCTCCATCCTGTTCATTTAATTCTTTGGGAAAGCAGTGTGTATATATATATATATATATATGCATTGTGTGTTTATACAATGACCAGCACCAGGAAACTGTATTCTTAGTTGGTGCTGTGATTAGCATAAATATGATTAGGATATTCTGAAACTTGACAATACTAAGTGAAACATCTCTGTTGTGGTGAGTTGATACCTGTGGGTAGCATGCCCATCATCATTGTGTCTTAGTGCTCAGGTATCTGCTGTGGGTGTTGAACCTTTCTGCTTTACTGTAAAGTTGAATACTTTGGATAATACTATTTCAGAGATGACATACACCTGTACCGATGAAATCACACTATATATAACTTATCTTTAGACAAGATATAATGCAGTGCTGCTTGCACACTTTCACACTGAATTATCAGTGCATTTTTCCTGCTGGGTTAACCTCCCTATTGTAAATGATTGTCTACTCTAAGAATTAGGTCTCTCTGCTACTACTGAGATCATGTTGATATTTGGCAGTAAATATTTTCTGAATGCACTTGCCTGAATGTAACTCCTTTCACTTTTGCTAAACATTCTTGATGTTAAACAGCTGAAGGCTCTGCTCAGTGTGGCTCAGCTGCAATTCTGCAACATCAAGTTCACCCGGATGGGTTGAGGGACTAAACTTTGGGATGCACCATGAATCCCTGCTACTGGTCTGACATTTGCTCTTTCACTTTGCATTTGAGCTTGGGCTAGTTAATGTGACAACAGAGATTCCAGACAATTAACGGAGGGTTTTCTGGAAGACATGAATGCATTTATATTGCATATGGGTTAATTCTGCCTGGTCCCACTGTCCAGCTATTTACACTGAAACTATCCACAATGATTAACGTATCTACAGCTTCGTTACAGTGTGGTACTGAATAATTTCTGTTTTGCAGTAATTCTGGATTTTTTCTCTGTTGTACTTTTTCTTACGCTGGAACGGATTATTTAAACCATCATTTCCAGAAGTCCAAATTTCATGTACTGTATGTATTTATTTTTATCCAAGGAATCCATTCAAATACAAAATAAAAAAAAGACATGCATGAAGCCTTCTATGAACAGTCCATTACACAAAACTATAGATTATTTATCAGTTATAGATTCTGCTTATTATATATTATTATTATTACTTTGTCTGGAACTGCAAACACAGGCTGTGTATTTTATTTTAGAACAGTGTATGTTTTCGTCATGAAAGGTAAGTACGAAAAAATCATGTTTCAGCAGCAGTAAAGATAGTACTTTGACATTATTTTTTCCCCAGAGCCATAAAGATAGAAAATAAAAAGTTCTCTGCTTCTCCACTCTTTTAACTGTATAATCCAGTGCAGCTTCATTAGGATTATATTTCCGATGAATATTGTGAGGCCTTTATGAAATACATATTTAGTATACAGGTATAGTAGTCAATGGTGTAGGTATTATAGTGCAAATCTCCTGCTAATGCATACTTGAACTTCAGTGGTGCACACACTGAAAGCAAACAAAATATGAAATAGACATTTCTACCTAGCCCCATTTGAAATAGAATTGGAGAACAGAAAAAAATCTGTGGTTTTCTTCACAATTTTTAAATCTAAACAATTTTAATGTTTTAATTTGAAATTTTTATCCATATCGTTCCCAAGAGGAAACATGGTACTTTAAAGTAACTGTATAACCCCAATATACAATCCTCTCCTAAAAGTTTGTTAAGACAGCATAATCATTTAAGGTAGAAGTTTAACACATGATTCAACAACCAGCAGTCCACATGTATGACTTTGATTAATTATTTTTAGTTCAGTTAAAACATCCCAGTTTATCTCATTTTAAGATTATCCTTGACATATTTAGAAATACTAATGCAGATTTTATGGCCCACACCTATCCCTGATGGTGCTAATGGACTAGACATAATGAATCATTCTAATTTGGATGAAAGGACCACACAACATTGTGGCAGTCCTTTAGAGAATTAAGGCTCAATTCTGATCTTCCAGACTTATGAATGTGTTTTTGGGATTAGGCTGCATATCTGTACATCTGTTGAGTCTCAAAGGGTGTATACTCAGCTAAGTATTCTGACCTTCCAGTGTACTGTATCGAATGTGTGGCCTTGGGATATGAAAGGATTTGATTACAACTGTATTTTAACAATGATTTAATATATAATTATGAGGTAAAATATAATTCCTCCTTACATCTTCATGTAGAAAATTCCATCACTATTAAGCAGGATCCTACTATTAAGTAGGACATTTTTCACCCAGTGAGTACAGTAGTAAACAGAAGAAACCAAAACACCCACCCAGAATAATGTAAAATCAAGGACAATCTTCTTATGGGTGGCTTTAAAATCAGCTTCTTGTGTCCATAAAAAACAAGTTTAAATTACCTCCTGTGAGTGTGTTGCTAGTTGGTACATTGTTGCATTATTCATGATTCTTTACTGCTTATGTAAAAATAAACTAAAACAAGGTTCCATTAGTGACTTTAAATGTTACTTTCTGCTTTCTTGTCTCCAAGTTATGAGGAGAGGAATTAACTTCACATATATATAAAATATTGATGAATGTTTGTAAATAATTGGAATTTTTGGTTATTCTCTGTTTACTTACAACTTCTACTTTCTAGTCTATCAAATGTAGAATGTTGCAAATTTGCTTTTGCTGGTTAAACTTTCCTAAGATACACATAGAGATTTAATGTAAAAATTTTTAATTTTTTTTGATTCCACAGAAAAGCCCTTTCCAAACATTATCAGTGACAAAACCCACAAAATATTATAATAGACTTCACAGGAAAATTAGTTCAGCAGAAATTACTGTATGACTATGAAGTATTTGTAAATAAATAACAATGACACTGAGCGGCAGATTGATATGGGGATTTCAGAGAAAATACTTTTGAAAATTCTGTGCTTTTTTGTCAATATGAGCTTTCACAGATCTGAATTATGGATTAATGGTGCTTACATTATCATTTCAGAAGGCTTGGACCAAGAAGATGAACTGAGCAGAGTAGAAACTTTACCTTGCAAGCAGTTACTTTATTCCAGCTGAAGAATATGTTACACATAGCCAAATCATTTTTCCACACTGCCTTAAAACCGTGAGGAATTTTTATGTTTTTCTCACATAAAAATGAAAAATAAGTTCCCTAAAATACCTAGCAGCAGATTAAAAGGATCCTAATGTTTTGTAGCTTGTATGACATAGTAGTGTAATGCAGCTCTCATTTAAATTGCTTCAGTGTACTGATTATATATAGCATGACGAAGAACTGCAACTATGCAAGTTTCCATGAAAAAAAAAAAGTAGTTTTCAAAGAATGGGTGAAGGTCCTTCACTGGGATTGGAGATAATGATGGAGAGTCCAGCACTGGGACTGGTGAGTATGGGGCTCCGGTTCCACTAAGACTCAACAAACAGCTCAGATCAGAATCTAAAGTGCAGGAAAACAGCCTGTAGCTTCGAGATTAGCTTTCTCACACTATTCCTGAGTTAAGCCAGTACAAACATCATCATGAATGCATAATTATGATTATGCACTACACTATGCATAATAGATCTTAAAATCTGGAAACAAAGAAGTAGTGTAGGAATGCTGTTTTCAGCCTTTTGGTTTTGAACACAATGAAGCTGGGTGGAAGGGTGAAAGACTTTCAGTAAGGAAAAACAGTTCCAAGAAAATATATTTTACTTGGAAAATTCAGATAGTCGTGAAACACACATAAAAGAAGGGCTAGAAGGGAGATAGGGACGTGCTGTTCTGTTTGTAACTTGAAAATAACAATGAATGAAGCCCAAACCCCTCCCACTTTAAAATATTTTAGGGAATTCAAAAAAAAAAAATCACTGGTAACAGTAACACAAAGAAGCTGTCAGCTTGGCAAGTTTTTTGAAGGATTTTTTTTCAGAAAATGATATTTTGAAATTCTTTGAAGCAAAAATTTGCCTATGAACCCAATGTCCATTTCTGGGACTGATGAATATACCCTAAGTTTAAATGATAGCATTAATAAAAGAGTGATGCAGCTTGTTTAAAGGGAGCTGATCTATTCATTCACATTCATGTGTAGATACAAACCAATGTGAAAATAATGAATGGAATAACTGGGTGTGTCTATGACTACAGAATATTTGTCTCAAACTCTTGCCGGTCACCAGTTTGATTAAATCACTTAAGGATAGCAGTGCTGCAGCTCCATGTTCTCTACCCTTGGGAGCTGTAAAGCGTTTGTTTGGGATCACAAGTCCAAGGAGAGGTCCTCAAGTGGAAATGGGCTGACTTTCAAAAGTAGAGAGCATCAAAAAGAACAACAAATTTGTACCTTGTTTATAGGAGTTGGGTTAATTATTTTTATTTTTTTCTTTCTATGAAATCAAAACTCAGAGCAGTAATAAGAATCACACTGTGTACCATCATACTGTGGACGGAATTTAAGTGATTAGAAAACTATTGTACTGTTGGCTCAGACCAGTTTCACAAATTATGATTTATTTTTAATTCCAAAAGGTAATTTTTCCTTGAAGGCTTTTCCTAGTTCAAAGAAAATTAAATCGAACCAAATCCCTTCTCCTCCAATAAATTTTTCAAATCAATTTTCAGATACCTGAAAAAACAAAAAAAAAGCCAGCTTCCAAATGTTCCTAGTACTTCAATATCCCTGTGAAGTGAATAAAAGGACAAGAAAGCCCTTCTTCGGTGCATGTGTTATGGAGCCAAGAACGCAACCGAACACCACAAACAGCATCAGTGGTATGAAAAATCAAGAGCAGAAGCTTTAGAAACTGGCAGAGTCGGAGAAGTCCAAGCTATCAAACTACAAAAGTTAGGAAAACTTTATACTAGAATTTCTCCTCTTCTTGTCACAGAATTAAAATGCTACAGTACTCCAGCCACCTCTATCTGTTTCAAACAACCACCACATATCGCTCGGCACTACAGGCAGGCTTGAACCTGGCATCTCAACTGAGCAGGGAAACCTTCCTGCTCCCAGGAGATACTGGCCTCCAGGTGAGGTGTGAGGCCACCACCAGTGTGGGGCACTGGTCTCACACAGTAGCACGTGGCTTGTGGGTCACTGCAAACTCCACAGGCCCAGCACCCTGCTATGACGCTCACAAGTCTTCTCAGTTTTTAAGGGAAGGAAATGACTAATTGCCTGATTTTCACAAGTTCAGATCCAATTTGCCCATCGAAGGAAGGTGGCCATGTCTGCAGAACTTGTGAGCCTCCGAGACCTTCTGCTGAATTCAATGGAAACAGCTGGGTGATGAAGACTCAAAAGTCTGCCTCTCCACTTCTCTGCCACAGAGGTGACCTTTGATCAAACTTCCTCTTGCTAAACTGGAGATGGCAAATGAGAGAACACAAGCTGTGACATCAAACAAAGAAGTAGCGGTCAAATCCAGCACGGGCTGTGGCACAGCTTTATGGTTGAAATCAGCTGCCAGAAGGAGAAAAGGGATGCCCAGGACCAAGCTCTCCCACTGCATACAGTACAGGTGACACCGGCCTTTGCTCCTTGAAAGTTCAAGTGAAACTTGATTTACAGCCACACCTTGGGCAGTGGGTGAGCACTAGGAGAGCGGAGAGAGAGCTGGACAAAGAGTGATGGGAGGCGGGGGCGATGGGTTCCCTTAGTATTATAAAAATGCATCTTACTCTGTTTTTAATCAATGAACCTTATCCAGCAATCAAGGCAGATATATAATAAGCTGAGCTACTCTGTAAATCTAAACATTCCCCACAAATAGAAAAGATACAGCCTGAGCTCTCTGATTGTTACTACGGCAACTATCTAAAATGAAAATCTTGTTAACCCTTTGCATGCTGTAGCCACCCATGCATCAGTGTTAGCTGACTTCTGCGCACTTATCTCTCCTTTTTCCCCCTCAAGAAATTCATAATTGTATTGCTTCACAGTAGTTATGCTCTGGTTATCCTATTTGAGACTGAAAGGACTGCAATAGGTGGTAGCTTCGTATGTACAGATGAGTTTTGTTACCTGCTTATTACTGGGATTATAGTTCAAAAAACAACTAATAAAACACAAGAGGAAATCCTTAGATTACTCTACAGGGCCTGGGATTTTGATGAAAACCTTGACAACAGGAATAGGATGCTTTCTAGTAAACCCCACCAACGCTTTTTTTTTCTTTTAGTTATGAAATAATTTAACTGTAAACAGCATAATTGTCAGGGGAATTATTTCTCTATAGTGCATTATAAATAGACTACTTTCAAATGGATTTTTTTTTAAAGCTTCTGTTTAAGTACTGCACAGAAGACTGCTAGCTATTTTAACAAAACAGTGTATTAACCACAGTGCTTTGAAAGTTAACAGGCAGGTATTGAACTTGAAATCTCTTAGAAATGCAAGAAAATTTGGACAAATGAGAAAACTGGCTTTCTAATTTCTACAAGCGTAGCAGATGATTTGACAATCAGATTTATACTTGTATCTACCTTAATATTTGAAACGGTTTTATTATAACACCAATGAAGCAGTATCATGACAAAATGAAATTCTCACACCTCGTTGCTGAAAACTGAAGCCATAGAAATTCTTCTATATTTAAAGTGGAGGAAACATGATGTGGCCCATGGACATCAACTCTATCAATTCTTTTACTCCACGCCTACCATGTAATTTAAAAAGACTCTTCACTGCTAGGCAGAATTCAACTCTTTATGGCATTCCCAAGTATGTTATTGAAGACAAATATGCACCATATCAATTGATTCCTACTGAGCAAGAAATGCTTAACATGTATTTTACTGCATTCACTTCAGTTAACTCAACATCAATAAAGTTAAAAGGTCTTGGTCATTTTTGAAGAACTGAGTAACATACATGTAACTTGAATAAACTAATAAATAAAAGACTTCTCTTTGCAAGAGAAAATGTTACATGTAACTGAGCTTATATAATTTGAAGTGACTCAAGTAGTATGTATGTTAAGATCTTTTTGGAATGTTTTCCATGTTAAATTCAAGTTTTATCAAATTTCCACTACATGATATTGAAGTTTCCACTGAAATGGAAGAATAACCAAATTGAGTGGTTTAAGATTAGTGAAATATCAGTATTACAACACTCAGTGTTACTAAAAGGAAAGGTTGAATAATTTTTTTTTTAATTTTGACTAGAATTGTTTCAAACTTTGAGAAAATGATTTGTTATACATGTGTCAGTGCATGATGTTAGAAGTTAGAAATCTAATATGTGCTAATCTTATTTACAGAAAATTGGACCCATTAAAGGGAATAACCTAGCTTCCTTTTTTTCTTCTTAATAAACACCTACATTTCAAAAAAGCTCAGACTTTGCCTGCACTGTACACAAACTAAGAAGAGCCTACTAGCACTGGGCAAAAAACACACCTCTGGTCTCACCCCAAAATTTTAATGTGTATGTAATGACTCCAGCCAAGTTAAGGTTTTGGATCAGGATGAGGGAGGTGCACAACACATTTAAGGACAGTGCTGGAATACACATAGGTAAGAAAATGTTCCCAAAGAGAATGACATGAATTAGTTTCTGTGACTTGGGATACATTCCAACTGTATTTTCTAGCATCTGAAATACTTCCAAATTTTCTGTAACTAATTTGATATACAGCATTCAAAGTAACTTACCTTTCACTTTTTTTTTTTTTTCCAAATCTTTTTTATGAAATCAAATGGACTACCTTTTCTAGAGTTAAATTTCACATTTACAATACTATGATCACTAGATTCATCCTAGAGGCTTTCCGAACATCAAGCCTATTCATCCGTTTTGGCTAATTTGCCAGGAATACATCTGAAATAATCTAGAAATGTACTGGCTACTCAACATACTACACACATAAACCATTCTTCAGTAATTCCAGGAATGTCTATCAACTCTAGTTTTCCAATATATTATTCCAAGTAAAAAAAACCAAACCAAACCAAAACCAAACCACCTCAAGTGTTTCCACTTCATTGATTTCACTTGGTAGACTTTTTATCCCCCACACTCCATCTCATTTCTATATTACCTTTAAATTGCTGTGCTTGCCTAACTTTCCCATTAACTAATCAAATGGAAGACTCTATATCCCTCATAAAAAAGAGATCTCTTATAAAAATAAGTTCACTGCTGGAATCTATAGGCAGTTCAAAGAAAACTTCATAGAAATATACTACTCAGTAATGAAAAAATTAGTCTTTCCAATTTTGGTAAATATTTAAGTATATATGATTTTGCAAAATATGACCTGATTTGGGGAAAAAATCCAAACACTCCTTGTCCTTTAGATCAATAATGGTAATAAAGAATACAGAAAAGTGTTCCAAATCCTGGCTAATTGTGTTATGAACCCTTTAACTGTTTTATTTAAACTCAGCACTGGCTTAAAGTGTGCAAAATAAAATATTCAGTGTCATTTCATGCAAAAGGCAGGTTCAAGACTAACAATTAACAAAGGCAATCATATCTGTCCAGGCATATCTATTCAGTTATGCAGGCTCATCTATAGTTCCCTAATAGACAAGCAAATAGACAATGGATCATATTTTACTCTCAGGAACACAGACACTATTCCCATTGATGTCAAAAGGAATTGCACCTGTGGTTTAGATAACAGAATTTAACTCAGTCTTTGCAAGTCATCCTTTGTAGTTTCTGCACTGTCAAAGATTTTATGATGTTAATAATTTCACTTTGAATTTAAAGAAAAAAAAAAAATATAACTGTGCTTCTCCTCCCCTCACCCCTTACACATGAAGGCTGATCCTTCAGGTGTTTATTCCAGCATGAATAGGAGTTTCTGTGGGGCAAAGCTCAAGGATTACAGGCTTTGGATCACATAAACATTTACCCATAAGGAAGAAAAGAACTACTTTTTCTGTGTTATTGTACTTCATAAAAGCAGGTAATACCTCCCTTAATTTCTTTTACACATACCATCAATATTTATAGTTCATGCAAATGCCACGACCAGACAGTAAAGAGTTGTTTTGTTTTTTTTTTTTCTTTCCTGAAAATGATTTCCAACTAAAGGATTGCCAATGAGCTTAATCATCACATACAAAACCACAAAGTGGACACAATCCCACTCTCCCTGAACTCAGTGACACACCATTGCTCGTATTTATAAATCCCCAACATTTCTGTGTGCTATATGAACGGACTGTGATTGGAGGAAAATAGATAGAATGAAGCAGAAGACATACCAACTACAGTCCTCAAGAACAGTATAAATTGGGATATGAAAATACTGACATCAGCAGCAGCACAATGGGGCATAATTAACTTGGCATAAGGATGCCAATATAATTGAAATAAATTCAGTGACACGCAGTTCATTCTAAGAACTAGAATTCTATATACCTGCTCTTCCTGCTAAGTGCATCTCTGTGTGCTTCCCAGCATCGCGCTGCAGGCGCTTCAACCAGGAGGAGATCCAGGTAGCTATGTTCCTACAGTTCTTCCTCTAAGTTTGCTGCAGCTAAGGATGACCACGTATTTAGGGATTATGTTCAAAGACACCTGCAGTTCTTTAACTGCATTTGAGGACATGTACTTTGCAATGAGTTTCACTATTTCTCCCTCAGAGGAACAGCGTTTCTTTTCACCGATATATCAAAAAAAAAAAAAAAAAGTATTTCAACATCTCTAAAGAGTTATAGATTTAAATCCTTTCTTGAAAATCTGCAAAGGCTGCTCAGGCAAAGTGCTTGTTACCATTGTGCCTTCTGTACTCAGGGAACAGGTCCTGCCCAAAGGATGTTGGAAGGAGAGAACAAGCATACTACAAAATCTGTGTATGTAAAAATAGCTATAATTTTGTTTTTCCTACTATTTTTAACAGTACTTCTTCAGCAATGAAGAGTTAGCTGAGAGTATCCCTATTTTAAGCTCTCATGGTCAGTGAGACTTTGTCTTATGAAAGTCACTAAATTTTATTCTACTTCCCAAAGAGATTGCGTGAAGGAGATATTAAACATTCTTTTCCCAATATCAGGTCTGAAAGAATTCTAACACATATATGTTACCTAAAACCAAACCGAACATGGCATAAATGTAGCAGGAACAGATTTATTTGAATATTCAAATGATTTTTTTGAAGAATTCATCCATTTTAAAATCACTTTCACGGATACATCACCAATAGAAATTACATCGAAAGCAGACATACCCTACACAAATAAAAACCAGAGAGGGCAAGTAAGGGCATTACATGAGAAAAGCTCTAAAAACACTCTCTGAATCACTGTTTTACTTAGTTAAAGCATTTTTAAGAGCCAAGATGAAAGATCTAGGCTCATTTCATAAACTGTGGCCATGGTATCTTTTATCAGTAGAAGTTTTGCTAGCTTTCATTAGTTCTGAAAGATTTAATGCTTAATAGATTGAATAACTGTAATTTATACTAGCAGTTATTCAGGTGCCTGACTCTTTTTATACATGGATATTTTATCTTTCGGCAACCTTCGTCTTATTTTTCATGATACTCTCTTATACTTTGTATTTCACTTGATGTTTTAGTGACTGTTAAGGTAAAAGAAGCAGCAAGATATATGAGGGGAGTCCTGAAATCTTCCTTTTTCTCATTCTGAACATCACTATTAAATTCAGAAATCATTCAGCAGACATTAGGTAATCACCATTACGCTGAAGGATTACATTATATAACAAGAGCTGCACCAACTTGTATTAAGAAACATTTGACTTTAAACTACATGCTAAAATCAACAGGAATATACTATCTTAAATACTTGAGCAAAACTCAGTAAAAGATACAGTAGGCAAACATTGTAGTCAGCTCAGCAGTGATTACCAACTCATGCTCCAAATTCACTATAAAATGAAAATCAATATTTCCACAAGTTCCTGCAACATAAAAGATAACCTTCATTGATTTTTCTAGACTTAGGCCTCACTGATAAAATCTAATATAAATTTTCAACCACGAGGATTTGGATCAGAGCAGGGGTGATAAGTCCTGCACATCTCTTAAGAGGTGGAGAATTTTTTTTTTTAAAGTGCACGTTCATACTATTTATAATTTGCCCTGTGCAAGTGAAAGCCTTTTCCACCAGTGCTATCAGGAATCTCTTCTAATTTTTATTACTGTGAGGCTAAAGCCTGTTCCAGATAATTTGGAAATTTCAGGGGAATTGTGATAGGGCTGATGGTGCAGCCCTGGCTGACTTGAGAAAAGAGCTAACCCGTAATAGCCTCCATGGCCGTGCTGATTAAATGTTGCCATAGATGAAAGGCCTGCCATCGCCGCAATAAATTAACCAATCACACAAATCCCAAGTCAGTGCTAATCCTTCCTTGATACTCTGATCCTCTGATCAGCTCAAGGAGGTAAAGAAACTGGCTTGTGACGCTTGGTGCTCTAACCCCTGGATTTCATGTACACAACGAGCTAATGATATCTTGCTGACCAGTTCAATGGGATGAACTTCTCTCACAACCCTTAGGGAACACTGTGGCCTTCTTTAAAAAAACGACAAGCACATGGCAGGTTTTGTGTTTCATTACGACACCGCGAGAAAACTAACCAGCACTTGTTAACCACAATAGGCATCAAACTGACGTTTGCTATAAAGCAGGTTGTATTTTACAAGTGCAAGTGATGGATTAAACAGGAAGAGAGACACTAAACCAAGAATAACTGTTCAAGTAAATGTGATTAAGCTACCCACCTTTCCATAGGGAAGGTTGCTACCTTTCCTGCTAGCCCAGTCTTTATCCTGTTCTCACAGTTTGGGGAGTGGGAGCAGGAAGGAGGATGGATCCACATATGCGAGAGTGTGAGAGAGAGGAAAAATCCCTTTACCTCTTACACACTCAGTCAGTTGTACTGCCACGGTGTGATTATAATCAGATTTAGACATAGACTCATTTAATCAATTAACAGAAGGCCTGAACACATGCAGCATTTTCTCATTAATTATGTGAATGCTGCCTTTCCAATACACTTTGTGAAATTGAGTCTGTGCAGTCTGCATTAGTGTACTTCATAATTGGGGAAACTCTTTTTGTTTTGCCGTAATTGGTTGCTAAAAGTAAGAAAGCTCTGGGGCTTGCCTCTAGGGCTTCCACACATAAAGAGTTTTGAAAGTACTTCATTATCTCTCCTGGACAGTTCTGTGAAATTAAAACTGGCTTTCCCTTCTTTGAGCAAGTGGTTTGAAGTAGAGTTCCTGGAAAATGTCCATGCATATGTAGTGCATGTATGGGCATGTATGTCTGTGTTCATGCAGACATACACACATACATGTAACTCTGGCTTATCTCAGAGACTGTTATCACTCAAGTCAACACAAACACGAAGCACACAGGATTTGACCACTGCCGATTAATTTTCTTGAGGGTTGATAGGTCTCCAGATATAAGTGGGTTGCTCAAATTCTTCAAGAATGATTTCTTTTTCCAAACTTACACAACCAGAGTCAATCATACTGGAGTGATTTGCCAAGATAAGTTCCTAAGATTTCGGAAGGTGTCCAATTGGTCAGAGAATTGGATAGAATTTATAGAAACTATTATGTAATTTGAAAGAGCCATAGGTAATAGAGAACTACGTGACTATCATTTATTGCCTATCTTTGACCCTTTCTTACATCTTCTTGCTCTCCTCTCTCTTGGAGGGGGAGGAAATACACGTGCGTGCACACACAGGCTCTGCTGCTGCCACCACATCCTTCCCCGTGACTTTCCTAGCTAACCTCTTCACACCGCTGGGCTCACAACAGTTAGCCCAGCAGCAAGTCTCATGGGAATTAATTAGTAAGAACATTACAAGAAGGCAGCTCCCTCCCTGTAAGCCACTGTGAGCCAGCGTTTCCCAATAACATGGCTACCTCTGGCAAAAACTATCTTCCAAGAACAGCAGATGTTAGTGCAGTCCAGAAAGGTACTTAAAGGACATTTTATTCAATAGAACCACAGGGGTTGGAAGAAATTAAATGGGGCTCTTCTGTCAGATTTAATCCTTTTGATTTTATCTCTGATGCCTCATATAGGCTAATGTGTATCTACTTTAATGCTGCACTTATTCAAGTTAACTATATTGCACACTTAATATTTTAACTTTTACTGGCTATCAGAGCAATACAGATCATTCTTTATGATAAATCATTAAAATAATATGCTTTAAAAATGATACCTCATGGAAGTGGTTTTTGCATACACAGAGATTTTCAGACTTGATAGCCCATGGTAAAGCTTAAACTAAAATGATTTATAGTTTAATAATTTAATAAAGAAAAAATCAATGCTGATTATTTACATGTATGAGTATTTATACCTTATGAAGAAGAACAGAACCTGTCATGTTCTTCAGAAAAGACACATACATGCTCTCAATATATATCCCTTGCTTTGTAACTGTCAAGGTTTGGGTTTGGGCCATCCACCAAAAGAATGACAGCTTGCTCTCTATTTAACCCCCCTTCCTTCCCAAAGGGGAAGAGAAAAGGAATAAGGTAGACTGACTTACGGATTTGAAAACTAAGCCAGCCTTAATAAAAATACTAATGGTAAAATGAAACAAATAAAAATATATACAAAACCAATATCAAACCCAACACCCCTGATGGCCATCGTGTCACCATCACCACTGATGTTGTGAAGCAGGCTCTGGGCAATTCCCAGACTGAACTCAGCAGCAGATGGGAACAGGATTCAGGAGCTGGATTCTGGAACTGGATTCGGGAACACACAGATTGGGATCAAAGGCAGAATGGACAAAGACTTCCTTGGACACCAGCCATGGAAGGAGAGAGCTTGACTCTCGTGATCCCTCAGTTTTCTACCAAATATGATATATAGGGGAAGTAATCCCTTGTTGGTCGATTTAGGGTCACCTGTCCTGTCCACTCCTCCCCACAAGTGCAGCCTTTTACTTTCTGCACCTCTCAACGTTGTACATAAGATTTAGCAGTGACCTCGGTCTGCATACCAATCCTTGGTAGTAACCATAAACATGGAGTATTATCACTGCTGGGAGCAGACACTGTCTGCAGAAATACGCTGCCAACTTCAGAAAGTGCAGCTCCTTAGAAGAGCCTTAGCCAAAAAGTAAAATCACTGTACAGAATTAGTTCTTTTCTAACTCAAACCAGGAAAATAATGTAAATGTTTTTTATTGCCACAATAGCATTACGCTAAGAAAAAGACATATTCCATCTTTGCTGAGTTAAGAACTTCTCTTAAGGCCAAAGGTATCCCCTGCAAACTACTGCAATGGCCTTGGACATACTGAACCTCTCCTCCATACCACTGGGCTTCCTAACACAACTCTAAACTTAACCTTTTATTTGAGCAAGGTTGCACTATATTTTCCCATAAAGATTTCTATCTCTGCCTGCACAAGTGAAAGCAGAAAAAAATACACATACATCAGTGATTGCCCAGATGAAGCTTCAGGCCCACAGATAGAGTCCATGCTCTGAAAACTTCAGTCACTGGTTAACAAAAACTCTATCTCTTGCTTTTCTGCAAATAGCATGGATAGACTAGATTACAATATCTTTTGAGAAGCTAAAATAGCATTCAGAAGGGAGATTTATAGTGCTATATTCATCTTTTCTCATGAAATCATAAAACTCATAGTACAGCGGGCATAGAATCCATTGCAATCAAATCACTAAAGAAGGCAGTAGGAAAGAGAGCTTGCTCAATTTTTCTGGGAACAGAGAAGGTGGACTTCATCCAAAGATTGACTCCTTTATATTTCTGCTGGAATTTTTCTATTACTGTTAAAAAAAAAAAAAAAGGAGGAAAAAAGAAAACCATCTTTGTATTTCAAATACTGTCCAATATATGCCATCCTACACTATTATTATAGAAGCTTAAAAAATTAAAAGACCCATAGATTTTCTTAATGTATTTGTGAGTATATAAAAGTAGACCTTACTCTGTCCTTCACTTCAGGTGACAATTTTACTGACACCATTGTCTGTTTTGTCTGAATAATGGTGCCAAGCAAGTGGATGAATTTGTTGCAAGGAAAGCTGTCTTCATTTCTATTTACTCCATTGCCATTAAGTCCCCGTTTTGATAACTCTTCACTTACTGGGTGCACAATGTTTTAAATTTTCATTTCAAATGTGCTCATGTAAATTCCCATCACCAGTATCTGCAAAAAGGGATGTGAAGTTCATCCCCAGTGTCGGTCCTGCTTTAGGTGCAGTATCATGGTGCTGTTTTAAGGTCAGCACTATGCTCGGAGTGATTCTACAAAGAAACTGGGTCAATTAGGTAACTGTGTAATGTACCTAAACATGACCAGCTCTACAGGCAGAATCACCATTAAACAACAAGGGTAGGGATGCAAAAATACAAGTGTGCAATAAGAGATTATTTAAAAGAAGTAACTTGTGCATTTTCATGGGCAAGCTATAGGATCTTCTTACTGAATTCTTTGTCAAAGAACAAAGTAATCAAATTTTAAAGTTTTTACTACAATAACCTTGGATCCCCTAGGGAATATTCAGTGAAATATGAGAGAGGTTTTAATACCTGGAAGCACAGCTGCATTATGGTGAGGTCAATTTAGGAGCACTATTGAGACTCTAGGCCATAATGACTCCATATGGAGCCGGATAGTAGCTAAGGTAATAAACTTTCACAGTGTGATTTCTTTGCTCAGTGCAATACTAGCATAATTCGGCAGTTACTCATCTTTCATTCAATGGAGAGGGCTTTTTTTCCCCCTTTTTTTAAGAGCTACCATGTGCTCATGCTTTCCTCCTCATCACAGAAGGTTTACAAATCCAAAGAAAACATTAACTGGATTCCAAATGAAAAACTGAATTTTATGAGTGTCTGGATGCTGTAGAAAAAGGAAATTCCTCAGTCCTCAACCCCTACACAAAGATGTTTCCGTTTGTCTTAGAAACTGGTGTTAAATGGATATTGGCCTTAGCTTCTAGAGTAATAAGACACGAAATGCATTTGAGGATGGAGAAGTAAGAAATTGGGGACAGCTGCGGACAGCAGATTTGGGACACTGGTATCATGTATGTAACAAATCTTTATTAATAAGTACATTAAATCCCATATTTTTCATTTATAACCACTGCATAATTTCCTGTTAACACTTCATGTAAATTCCAGATAAGGTAATAATTTTTTTTCAGAATTCTATTTCTGTTTCATTATATGTTCTACACTCTGCCCCACAGGTCAGTCGCATGATTGAAGTTTTATGCCTCATTAAAATTCCCCTAGTTAAAACATGGAGACAGAATTTTGGTAATTCCTTTCTCCACAACTACAATTAACCATTCCGCTGGATTCTTGTATTACTGCAATCCAAGTTTAAAAATTACTGTATGGTGAGATGGTCAAGGGGTCTAAATGTCCTAAACATAAGGCTCTTATCTTTCTTTGCTCCAATGACTGAAAAACCTTGCACCACCACCTCCCAGTTCAGTATTTCTAGCTAGCAGCTGCTATCAGAAACCTAAATAACAAAAATATGCAAACTTGCACACTAATTCCCTTTGGAGATAGATCTTGGCTGCAGCCCTGTCATAAATCAGAGAATTTCGATATGAAATGAGGCAAGCAGCTCTAATCATTTCTGCATTTCAAATTGGATCACTGGCTCAATCACTGGGCTTTTTTAAACTGCTTGCCTAAGAGCAAATGTGAGGCGGGAGATAATTCTGAAGAAATCTCTTCTTTTGTGGCCGTAGAACTCTTTTAACTGTTTCAAGACTGAAGGCCACATTTCAGTGATAATAACATATATCTGCTGCGAGAGATATGGATCCTTAAAGACATCTTCCCTCTCTTTCAACTCATAGAATTCCATCAATATCTGCATACATTATATATATTAATATATGTGCATGTGCATATGGGTGTTTGTGTGCATAAAGAGAGGGAGAGAGAAAAGAAGAGAGAAACATCTGACATGTAGCCTCAGTATATTTCCCTTTAGAAATTTCTCTTCTGACTTGACTGACTCGGTGTGGGTTTCAATTGCTGCAGCGACCACGTAGTTAACTTTGTACACATATACACAGGCACTTTGGAAATTCATTTAACAATGGAAACAAAGCTGAATAGAAACGAGGGGGAAAATTTAAGCTACGGGCTCAGTTTGGGGAGCACACTAACCCTCACCTGCCGAGGGTTTGGATTAGAAAGAAGTCAAACAAATAATCAAGGTAAACAAAGGTCTTCAGTAATCACACACGACATGCAAAGGCCTCCTCCTTACCCACCAAAGTCATGAAACTCTCCATTACTATACCACTGATTTTCTATTTTCATACCTTATACAAACTACAAAACAATATATTGCAAAAATTACCCTTAAAAATACTGTGTTAAACAGCAACCTCTTTACTCTCTATTTTTATGCTTAGAGCATCCCCTCTTTTACACCCAAATGATACTACCAGTTTGTTGCAGTTGCAATGTCCTCACTGCAGTGCTTTGAAATTGAATATAACTCTATTATCAGTAGGCTTTTGTAATCTTGTGTAAGCCTAATAGTGATCAGATGGAATTTTACAGCTACGCTCCCTGCATTTTAAGGACTAATTTAAAATGTTTATCAAATTTTTGTTTTACATAGAAAAAAAATAATGCCCCTTAAGAGTATTTTTCGTCTCCTAATTTCACCTTCTAATGCCTCATATTCTACTTTTCTTCTTGGAGCTGAATACATAGTTTTTGGATACATAATTTTCTATTCCCTCCCCCTACATTCCCTTCTTTTAATACAATTTAGTAAACTGCTTCAGTCAACACTGATCCAGAGTTTTGATGATTTTCGTATCACTGCACAGTATTAGTGGTGCAGACACGAAGCAAGTAACACTCTTTGGATTCTCTGATCTTACTTTGAATATACGCTGGTAGGTAAGAGCATCCCCAAACTCTGCATTGCCTCCCATGCTTGATTCTGTCAAGGTTTAAAAATATACATATGTTTTTATATATAAATATATACATACTTTTTTCAGGCAGCTTGACAGCTGCAAGTGCCATATTGTTGGTGTTCTCCTATTCTTCTGCCACGTACACACGAATGGGAAATCTAAAGATCTCCTGTCAGGATTGCCAGATATTATGATGAGGAGCCCAGTTCACCAACAGATGTGACTTTGCACCTCATGGCACATAAAAATTGAGATCTGGAGCCAGCACATCCATGGAGTTCAAATGATGCTGTGGGGTCTCCCATAGCTAGATCTTCTCCTTGGTAATGGTTTTGGCTTACTTAAGTCTCCTAATACATTCCCTCTTTGCTGAATGAAGTTTGGAAGAAGGATAAACCCCAAAGTGATTCAAGATCTCCAGAAATCCGAGGCTTTATGTGCTGTAACATTGGCTGCGGCACTACCTGAGATCAGTCCTCAGTATCTGGGCAATATCCTGCAGGACCTGCAAAATCAGGCCATGTACCAGCACACCTAAACACCCAAGTCCAGTAACACTAACAACCAGACTGACGTTACTCTTTTACTCTTCTATTCAAAACAATACTCCAATGTTAATACATCAAGCCTCATGGGGTCTTGCCCATTAAGTTTGAGGATTTGAATCTCATGAATGTGGAATCTGCATTGTTCTCAGCTGAGGTCACTTTGCTGAGCATGTAGGAACACGTGGGCTGCTTCAGCAGCTTACAAGTGTAACAGAATTGTCAAACTCATTTTGAGCTCACCTCTGTTTCCTCTGTGTCTCAGGGCATGCAATCCCAAATCCTTGTGGTTCAGTGGGGAGTTAAAACCATATACTGAAGCCGCTTTAGAAGCGGAGTGGTTGATGTTACTCCTCTAACTTGTCTAACCACCACTGATAAGAACTTCTAATAATCTTGCCTTCTTCTACCCATCCCCCCACTATTTTTCTGCTCAAGAAGGGCCTGAACTACAAACAGCAGCCCGCATTACAAGACAGCAGCCTTATACCGGGTCTGTACCCTCCAAAGTACAACAGAAATCTGGATTTAAGTGATTAAAAAGGTGCCAGCAAAGGTTCGACTAAGCAACCACTAACTAGCCTTTTAATGTATGTTATCCTATTTTCCCCTCTCCCTGCATGGGTTTAAAAAGGCCTTATGATTAATGTTGCCTTTCTGCTAAAAATGTTGCACAATCAAACAGTTCACCATAAAGTTTTAATTTTAGATTAATTTTCAGACAGTATCTATCTCTTCTTTGCTTACATGCAAAATCAATGTCCGCTGAAAAAATTAACATTCAATATAGATCACATTGAAATGCTTAAATGTGGCCTCAGGCTCCTTCTACAGAACACTAAATGAAGGTAAATTGTAACAGTTTATGAAAAACATCTGTTTTCATACAGATGTTTCTCATAACCACTGGCTGTAGTGTAGCTGTAGACAGGTGCACAGAGCTGCAGTATGCCACCAAGTTACGCATTTTTTTTCTCTCTCTTGGGATAAATAATGTTTTTTACTGGTTACCATACTGCTGCTGTTTTCCTTGTCAGCACAGCAGAGTTGAGTAGCTTCTTTGAGCCTAGGTGCACAGCAGCTTCTCCATTATTAAAATTCAATGCAATGTTACTAAAATTCTAATAGCTATAATATAATGAAGTATTTTGGGCTTCACAGTCCTAAAAAGTGTCAATCCAATGTCATGATGATAGAAGAGTACAAATGAAAAACAGATCTGCACAGTATGGCACAGAAAAACCCTCCCACTACACACAGCTTTCGGCACTCGTAGGAATGAGTTTTTCTTCAGTTGTTCTAGGCTGTGAGCACACGTTGCTGACTTTTACTGAGATTTTCATCCACTAGTACCCACAAGTCCTTCTCTGCAGGGCTGCTCTCCATCCATTCTCTGCCCAGCTTGTATCTGTGTTTGGGATTGCCCTGGCTCCTGTGCAGATCTTGCACTTGGCCTTGTTGAACTTCATGAGGTTTGCACAGGCCCGCCTCTCAAGGTCCCTCTGGACTGCATCTCTTCCCTCCGGCTCGTCAACGACACAACTTGATGGTGTTGGCAAACTTATCGAGGGTGCACTTGATCCAACTGTCCCTGTCACTGACAAAGATGTTAAACAGCGCTGGTCCCAATACTGACCCCTGAGAAACACCACTTGTCACTGGCCTCCACTCAGACAACAAGACCAAAACTCTTCGAGTGCAACCAGCCACCCAACTCCTTATCCACCGAGTGGCCCATCCATCAAACCCATGTCTCTCCAATTTAGAGACAAGGATGTCATACAGGACAGTGTCAAAAGCTCTGCATAAGTTCAGGTAGATGACATCAGTTGCTCTTCCCTTCTCCATGAACACTGTAACCACGCCACAGAAGGCCACCAAATTTGTCAAGCACAATTTGCCCTTAGTGAAGTCATACTGTCTCCAATCACCTGAATTTCCATGTGCCTTAGTGTAGTTTCCAGGAGGATCTGCTCCATGATCTTGTTGGGCACAGAGGCAAGCCTGACTGGCCTATAGTTCCCTGGGTCTTTCTTTCTTCCCTTTTTAAAAATGGGTGTGATGTTTCCCCTTTCCCAGTCAGTGGGAATTTCACCAGACCGATGTGACTTATCAAATATGATGGACAGTCGCTTAGCCACTGAATCTGTCAGTTCCCTCAGGGCCCACAGATGCATCTCATCAGGTCCCATGAACTTGTGCACCTTGAGGTTTCCTAGATAATCTTGAACCTGATCTTCTCTTACAGTATGAGGTTCTCAGTTCTCCCATTCCCTGCTTTCGCCTTCTGTGACTTGGGTGGTGTGGCTGGAGCACTTGCTGGTGAAGACTGAGACAAAAGAAGTCATCAAGCATTTCAGACTTGTCCAGATGTGAAGTAACCACATCTCCCATTTCCTTCTGGAGAGGGACCACATTTTCCCTAGCATTTATCACTGACACACCTATAGAAGCTTTTCTTGTTGTCCTTGATGTCCCTGACCAGATTTTAGCTTTCCTAACCTGATCCCTGGCTTCTCAGACAATTTCTCTGTATTCCTCCCAGGCTACCTGTCATTGCTTTCACCCTCTATAGGCTTCCTTTTTGAGTTTGAATTTGTCCAGGAGCTCCTTGTTCATCCAGGCAGGCCTCCTGGTGTTTTTGCCTGACTTCTTCTTTGTGGGGATGCATCGCTCCTGAGCTTGAAGGACATGATCCTTGAATATTAACCAGCTTTCCTGAGCCACTCTTCCCTCTAGGTCTTTATCCCATTGAACTGCACCAAACAGATCCCTAAAGAAGCTGAAGTTTGCTCTCTTGAAGTCCACCACAGTGAACTTGCTGTGCACACTGCTCACTGCCCTCCTTGCAGCCTTGCACAGCCATGCACACAGCTACTACAGCACTTACACTTACTGAAATGCCTGTCGGTGTGTAACTGATTTTTTAACACCTAAGAACAAGTTTCTGAAGAAATTGCTTTAATGCAATGTGAAGGATTTAATGAAAGAAAGTAAAATAGCCCTGTATGCTGGTGGTAAATGTCCTATTCTGGTTCCCTGGTATTCAGCACATTCATAACTTCATATGAAAATCTGTGGGATTCCAGACAATTCCATGTGTCTTTTTTTGGCTACAATGTGAAATTTCAGGTAAAATACAAATATTTCAGGGATATATATGTGTATATATATTTTTTTTTTAACTTACAAAGGAATGAGGTAATTTCTCAAATAGCAGTTAAGTAATTATGAAAACATGAAGAGGGCAAGGATTGACTCTTGTTTCTGAGAAATAAACAGTGCTTAGTGGGCAAAAGCAAGTGCTGCTTCTGTTACTGCATATTTGTATGGAGAAGAAGCTACAAAAATCCTGAACTTACTTCTTTTTCTTCTGTTTATGGCTGAAATATTGAATACAGAGGAACCGTACAGAGAATTAAAGTAAAAGATGAACAATATTTTTTAAATAGAAAAATACTAAGAAATCAAGCTCTAAAGAACGTAAGGATTTCAGTTAGCTCAGCAATGTTAGCTCAGTACTTTCTCACTCTACACTACTTTTTTTCTTCTTGAAAGTACACATTTTACTATGTCACTATTTAAATCCCAAATATAACGTTTTACTAATTGCTGCATTAAGAGTCTTAACTTTCACAAGTCCTGAATGTTTTAAAGTTTAATTATGGACAATTAATATTGAATACAGTTGGGTTCATTCATTCATGCCTTTTTGAGAGTTGCAAACAGCCCACTCACCGCTCTGCACTCCACCTTTCAGGGCTCCATGGCCCATTTCCATCCCCTTACACTTGCTGTTAAATGTACAACTAGACAGATCAGCAGCTCCTCTGCTGATTACAGGCAGGGTAGCCACAGTCTCACTTCATACTTCAGAGAACTTGTTGAGGAATTGTTCTCAGATGATCTACATCTTTTCCTCTGAGGTTTGATTTGATTTTTTTTTTAATCTGGAAAGCTGCAAAACCCCCTTCAGATGAACCTCCATTTCACAATGGAGTGCCTCAAATTGTACAAGCTCTCGATATTAAAACTCTTGCACGTTTCATTTCCAGAGATGAATAGAAAGTGAAGGCAAGTGAGTTTGGTCACCCCCTTAGTCTCAAGGAAACAAGAGTTATCTCAGCATCACCTACAGTTTCCTCAAATTATCTTAAACAATACCCTGTTCTCCAGTGCACAGCCAGGTTAAGTTGTGACAACAGAACATTTGCTTGTGAATTAAGACAAGTGCCTAATGAGCGATTCCAATGCAAAGGAATTAAGTGCACTACTCACAAGTAAATGTCTAAAAAAATAAAATATTGAAAGTATGATGCCAGCATCCTTATTTCCATTGAGGCTGAACAACAGCAACTTTACATTTTCCTGCAGCCTTACTCACTCAGCCAAAAATGTAGCTAAAAGCTCCTGTACTAGGGAGATTCAATTAAAACAAGCACCTTCTTTTTTTCCAGTTCAGATCAGAGTAATGTATTTCTTTTAATGTGCCCTTTTGAATGTTGAGGTAGAGAATACCAGTATATAATAAAAAAAGACTTTTTTTTCCCCTTCATTCTGCTTTCCATCTTTGCTTCATTTTACACAGGAATCTTTTCTCTTTACAATTCAGTGCAACATGTGTAAACATGGATTATACCACATCAGAAACCAAGTTAGCTATCTCAAGAGAATTTGTATCTCTGCTGTGTGTAAGTAAGCAGATTAATTCCTAGATCAGGCATTACCTAATGCATTTTCAATTCAATTTCTTATTTTCTTTTTGCACACAAGATCAGGGAAGTGGGATTATTTTATTAATTTAGCTAATATTTTGCATGTTTTCCCTGTTATCTTTCTTTCCTCCAAAAATTTTTCTTAGCTCCTAGTGAGCGACTTAGTATGAGCAAGGATGTGTAAAGACAAGAGACCTAAGCCCTCAACACCTTACAGAGAAATAAATAGCATGGGGAGTGACAAACTTTTCCTCCCGCTGCACTACCAGGAATAAGGAATTTTCACATATTTCAAACCCTCATCTGCAGTGGCACATCCTGCCTGGGGTAAACTCAGTTATTGTATGAAATCTAAAAGATTATTTATTCACTAACATTTATGCTGCTTTTATGGAAAATCTCAGAAGTAGCGCATGATCCAGTCTTGTTTTATTACAGCAGTGCCTGCTAGCACTGTTTAAGGTAAGGGTCTGTCAACATATCACAAAAGCACGGGATTTACTGTGTAAGATCAGTCCACTGGCCCATTGAGCCTGCCAGCTTGCCTCTGGTAGTAACGATGTCTGATGCTTAAGTGGAAGATGGCACAGTAAGCCCTTAATACACCTGACTAATTGTGCGTAATGTTAAACTTGGGCATGGGGAGAGGAAAGAGTTTCCTTCTTGGTCTCTGCATTGCACAGCTAATGCCCAAAGACACAAGATGATTACATTCCCATAAGTAGCAAAGTAATCAGTCGTGATAAGGTATAAAGATTCTTTTCAAGTCAGCCCTACAACTAGCCACAGCAATGGGTGTACTACCTTGAACAGCAAAACTAATCACATATTTATATATTACACAAAATTAATGTTCAGGGATTTTTTTTTTTTTTTCTTAAAATCAGCTCCAAAGACCACTTTCAGACAGTGCACTCTAAATCACCTGCACTGGGTGAAGCTTGAAATTAAGGAAGGAAGGTCAAGTCCTTGAGCACTGATGAAGGTGTCTTGAAGGCCAGTAAGAAAAAAGACAGAGAAACTAGAGAAAGGAGAGAAAGAATGACTGGAAGAGAGGAATGGACAAGGAAAGACTGGAAAGGTGAGGAGAAGGGGTAAGGGAGAAGTGCCAGAAACAGAAATAAGAGATAAATACCAGGAAGTGGAGGAAGGGAAAGTGAAGTTGCGGGCATCCATGTAAATGGAAAGAAAACTGCATGAAGAGAGCAGCTGGGGTGCAGACAGAGTAGCAAAAGGAAGGTAATCAAAGATACTGACAGAACTTCACCTTTTCCATAATGTTCCAGACTCTTTCCTGTTTAAGACCTTCCAGACATGCATTACCAGGTGATCTCACAGAAATGTTCAGAAGTTCAGAATATGAACAAGATCTCAAATACAGGTGTCTCCATGAAGATACATAACAGCAGAAAATGTCAAGTACGTTACTAAATAATCAGCCAAATATGCCAACAAAGAAAAAAAAATTACATGAAGGCAGTACCAATGCTTGGAGCTGATGCAGATCTTAAGGCATTTACAGAGTTTTTGACCTGAATTAAGCATAACAAGGATATTCATACCTCCTGAACTATATGTTATAGTTAGTAGTTCTCATACATCACATAATAGTTCCTTCACCTAAACCAAGGATTTATCTTTGCCAGTATCTGCACAAATGGAGCTATCATCTATAGTACATGTCATGACATGTAAGGTGATCCTATATGTAGTCCCAAAATTCCCTTGCTGAAAAAAACCCACACCCAAAACCAACCAACCAAGAACCCAGGGATTTTTTTTTTTTTTCCCCCTGAAATGAGTAATTCCCACACACACAGTTGTGAATTTAGTTATTTTAGTTGTCACGCCTCTCAGAGAATGTCGTTCCTATCTAAAGTTAAAACTAAGATAAATGACTGAAGAAGCACAGACTCATCGCGAAGGATTTACACACAAGCCCTCTTATCAATACCAACTTCCTAGTTCTAGACCCCTAAAACCAGAAATATGAAGCTACAAATAACATTAAGTTCCCAATTACTATGCTAACCAGCTCTTTTCCATTATAGACTGTATTTGTATTTGACTGACTGGCCTACTGGAAACAAAGTGCTGCCAGACCGTCATCAAGCATTTTCTCTTTTTCAAAGACATAACCCAGCCTATGCACACCAGTTCACTATCAGCTGGATTAATTATTCCTCTACATGAAAAGAGATCCAACTCTTTGCAAATCTGTATTTTTGTGAAATACTTTCATGTTTCAATTTTAACCCATCAGTTATGAAATTCTGTGAATTTGTTGCAGAGTAGTTGTATATCTGACTTCTGTAGGAGTCTACTTATTTTCTTCTGGTTTTCATAGATGGTACATTTTTAAAACAGTGATCAAATGATGCTCTTCTTCTGTCCTTTCTCTGCAAATACCTTCAGGAAGGGATTTCTTCTTTTTACCTACTTTATTCAAACATTGTAATAACAGCATGATTATCTCTTTTGTGACATTTAAGTGCTAGTCTGGATACCAAGGACAACTTAGGGCAGAAAGCACAAATCAAAAAAAAAAAACCAAAACCCAAAACTAAACCAAACCAAACCCTATCAAACAAATTCCCAGAATTCAAATAAACAGTCACAAAAACTATTCTCGTTATTTATCCATGTATAATTGCCTTTAATCTTCTCTTATTGTTACTCAATCTAAGTGTTTCAGAGTCAGGTTTAAAGTGAAGCTCTGACTGCTTTGGCACACAAGTTTTAAGGAGCTCTCAAACATGCTGTATGTGTCCGATGCTAGGCACTAAGGAATGAAGTGGAATATTTTGTTATTATAAAAGTTAAATTGTGACTCTTCATCATTCTTTATTTAGGGAGAGAGAAGGGATATCCATGGAAAAATAACACCTTAGTTCTTCAGATATGTGCAACTGTCCTACTGACATTCTTGGTTTACACATATCTGTGAGTGAGGCAGAAAACTGTAGTGCTGTGTTTTGCATTGTGTCTAAAATTAGACTCCTCATGATTTCAGAACAGGAAAGAAAAAGCTACCTATCTTGCCCCACTGAGGTATTTGGAATTCTACACCCAGCACATTGTGGCCAAAATAACAAGAACAGTTGATATTCAATGAATTTGAAACTGTATTTCAGAATTAAGACAACAAAGAAATAAATAATTAAGAGCTGTTTACAAAGTCAACATTTTAAAGAAATCAATGCTTAAATATTAATGCTTCAAAATTCTACCAGTATATTGTTTTTAGTGGCATTCATGACAGTGAATGACGCTCATGACTGAAGCATCTCTCTTATGAGGAAAGGCTGAGAGACCTGGGTCTGTTTAACCTAGAGAAAACTAAGAGGGGATATTATCAATGCTTATAAATATCTAAAGGGCAGGTGTCAAGAGGATGGGGCCAGTCTCTTTTCAGTGGTGTCCACTGACGGGACAAAGGGCAATGGGCACAAACTAGAATACAAGTAGTTCCACCTAAACATAAAGACATTGGACACATTATTGTGAGGTGATGGAGCACTGGAACAGGCTGCCCAGAGAGGTTGTGGAGTCTCCTCTGAAGACTTTCAAAATCTAGAGACGTTCCTGTGCAACCTGATCAAGTGAACCTACTTTACCAGTGTATTGGACTAGAGGATCCCCAGGGGTCCCTTCCAACCCAACATTCTGTGATCCTGTCAATTATGTCACTGCTGTGGAAATGCTCATGTGGGAAAATAACTATTTTTGTATAAAAATGCTGTAATGAAGTATCAGAATACTCAATAAACACTATTGGGATGCACGCAGTTAAAATAGAGTTGAGGAAATAGAGAAAAATCAGTCTCAAAAGAATTCTGTCCTGCACCGTGACACAGATGTCTAAAATCTTGACATATTTCATATTTCAAGCCTTCTTCCCATTTTTTCAGGGATGATTTAGAAATGGTTCTGTTCTTCCCTCTCTTTTTTACAACTAAACTAAAAAGTAAAATGAAACTTACATCTTCATGATTCATATTGTATCCAAAAGTATGCATTGTTCAGTGAAAACATGAAAACCCCCCACTTTTATGGGCAAAATACTGCTCAAATACCCTTATGCACATCTTACAGGGGAAGAATTTATCTATATAAATCCACTTTGATGAGGTTTTAATTTTATTTCAATTTACAGTGCTTCCATAGATGATATTAAAAGAGTAAGCAATGGCAAGTAATTGAATCAAAATGCAATACGATGATAGAGAAATCAGCCATGCTTTTACTGTTAACACTGGTGCAACGATTTATTCATTTTTCCTTCCACTTTGTGTTTGAACATAAATTACAGTTACATCTCTTCATAGCTACCAGTTGGTACATATGTTATACTGGTAATACCAGACACCTATATAATTAGAAGAGCTCATGGTAGTATATATGTTTTATTCCAATACAAAAGCTTTCTGATACTGTCTATTGAAAACTATCACTCCTGTCATGTGTAAATTCATCTCTTTCAGAAAACAGTGTCATAAATTTAGTGGCTGCTGTGTCTGATGTGAGGAAATGTAATCAAGTTGAGAACTGTAAAGGAAATCCAAGTCAAATTACAAGAAGTTAGAGGTTAAATTCAGACACAGTCGGTGATGAGTGGCATTACTGAAAAGGAAACGATTGTTAAACACAGCCCAGATTTAGCCCATCACTAATATTAGCAGTTAATCTAAATAAAGAGCTGGGCATTCAGAATCCCATTTCATGGAAAAATATGGAAAAGTAAAGTTTATTTTTATTCTACACTGGAATGATTTAACAGATCTATTAAAATATCACTTGGAGCCATTCTCTTCAGAGAAGGCTAGTGGTCATGGTACTTGCCTTGTACTGGAAGCTATGCACAAGGCCCTTTGATGCCAACTTCAGGCACAGAACTAGTGTCACTCACATTTTGCAGTTGTCCAGAGATCAAAACAATGTGTCATTCACTACTCACTTCTTATTTTTAATTTATTATGTTGGACTTTTTTATTTATGAGAGAGTAAAAATTAATGTTCTGGAGGAGAAAGGGGCACTGCAGCTCTCATACATCCCATGCAATACTTTCAGGGTTTTGCTCTGGTTTCTTTGAGCAAATTCTGAAAAGTCTTACAAGAAGAGTAACCACATTTTCCAGCAAAATGGCTTTATGGTGTTTTCTGACTGTTCACCTCCACCATAAACTGGTGACACTGGTGCCAAGTTCATACAGAGATATTTACTGTTGGCATTGTATGAGCTTCTGAGCTTTTTAAAATAAATTTGGCACCAGGAACTAGAGGGTTCACCATCGCTGATCTAGATTACATCCTTCTTTATCAGCACCTGAGTTTCAAAATTCCCATCTAAATACTCCCAATTTATTTGTATTTTCCAATCCATTAGATTAATGCTTATAGGAAGAATTCTCTGAAATCATCTGCAAACTCGATGCACTTTCCATTTACTACCTCAAAAAAGCCCATGTCTGCTGCTTTAGTGTGATATAACTGTTGCTTATTACACTGATCTTAATTATCTCCATTTTTTGCTTTTGCCTCCCACATTCGCTTGTTGCCATTGTATTCACGTCTGCTCTAAACCCAGGATCTAAGCTAGCTGAGGCTAACAGCTGTCTTTTTAATATCAGGTTCAGACAGTCTATCACAAAGGACCACTAGTTCCCGACTAGAACCTTAACATGTTGCAGCACTACAGATGTTAAATATCATAATAATGATTGTATCTTCCTTACACAGTGATTATTAGCAAAGCTGTACAGCTTTCAAAGAGCCCTTGTTTTTACTTTTCACCAGCAGCTGAAGCAAAGAACACATTTCCATTACAAGATGAAGCTGTACAATCTCATCCAACAAATGATCTCACTCTGACCCTCACACTAACTTTGCTATTAAGCAAAAACAGGCACATTTTCAAATATTGATTCCAACTAATGTCCGATCCTAACAGGCACGATCTTATCAGGCCCCCACTATAATAGAAGGAGTGTCAGAGTTAAACAGAATAGGTTTAGATAAGATCACAATCTTCCTCACCATGATGTGATGCTATCACCGAGTGAGTATAGTATTTGAAGTAATTATCATTAATAGATATTGGCAACAGGAAGAGTGGTCACTGCTAAGATGTAAACAAATTTGTGCGTGATAAAATAAAACAAGTTTTATCTGAATGGTGAATAAAGATCAGTTACGTGCCCTAAGACACTAGCTGCCTTTGTATTTTTCTTTAAAATGATGGATATTCAATTACGAGAGAAATATTAAGTAGCAACATTGCTACTTTAGTTTGTTCCATACCTTCTGTTTTGTGGCAAACTACCTGTTTAGCTTTCCTGCTGCTTTCCTGATCTACCTTGACGCAGATATCCCATGCCATGTTTTGTAGACAGACCCTGGTCCCAAGGTTTGCCTTAAGAGCCACGGCCACAGCTGATTTCATGGTGCCTTTCTTTGTTAGCAGAGAAGCAAGGGGCTGTCTTACAGGAGGTGTGGAAAGCAAAGGGTTATCATTCTATACATTGAGCCCTAGGGCTGTTTTCTTATTTGAACTCTTTGCAGGAACACGGGGCATAGGGTAGCCCCACAGTGAGCTGGCCTAGAGGACTGGTCTCTAAGTGTGGGCTATGGCAAAAGCCACCAGAGAGGTACCACACTGACAGACATTTTGCTTAGTATGATTTTTGCTTCACCATTCATCCTAATCATGGTAGACTTTCTGCATTTTCAGAAAGAAGAAGGTACTGTAAAAGGTAACACCAGCTTTGATGCGGCAAATTCTCTGTGAAACTCTTAAGTCTTTCTCCCCTGAAGCTATTAAAATGTAAGGCCAAAACAGCACAGAATTGAAAATAATAATTTATAGCCCTGGAAAAAATGTTATCAACTTAGGAAAACTGAAAACATTGGTAGAAAAAAAAAAAAGAAAAAAAAAAAGTCAGTTGATAGTTATGTGTGTGCTTTATGTAATGAAATAGCACAAGCATAGCTAAACTTCATATACTGAAGCCGTACAAAAGTAACACATGACAAAAGGCTGCAAATCTAAAACCCCTTTAACTATTCATTACTAGTAGAAATAAGCAAGTGTGCAACACGTGGAATTAAAAGGGCACAATCAGATTGCCAATGAGCAATGTTCTCTATGTTTGTTGTGGTAACAATACTGAATTCTAATATGCTGGTTTTCATCCTTACAGCACTTACAGACATTAACTAATTAAGTTAATTTAAGAATTATTTCTAAATTAATAGGGTACTTGCCAAGATTACCCAAATATTGGTCTTTTTACACAAAAACCCACACACAGCTTTTCTACTTATCTTCATGTATTTGTCTTCTCAAATGTGTGATTAACTCCAGAGCACTGAAATCTTTTTGATAATCGCTGAAGATGAATGTATCAGGACAATCAGCAGCATATGGAACACAGAATGCTGCCAGATGTTAACACACTAAAATAAAGCAGAACCATCCATGTGCTCCGTATCTTGTCTAAAAATAATATACTCATTGACCTTAACCCTATCAAACCGGTCCCATCTTCAAGGTCAAATAAAATAAGAAATATTTATCTTCTATGGAGAGGTTTATAGGCTGTACTTGCAGTGCTCAGTGTCACAAAATGCTAACCATACCTCAGCCCTACTGCTTTGAATGAAAGCTTGGGGTGCTCAATGCTAGGCAATATCAAGTCCTAAGTGCATTATTAATCATAATTTAAAATTTGCATTCCTCACGTATTCCTTTCCACCGATTTGTATTTTTTTGAAGACTACACATTGAAACAGAAAAGCACCTAGTTAGGGTGAAAAATACAGGCATATAAACTGTGATCTCTAACACGTACATCATTTGGAAGTGATTTGCATAATTTCTATGTTGTTTTGAAAAAAGAACTTTAACAATCTTTGTTATCCAAATAATTTTTGGAAGTGGTAATATCCACGCAGAGTACTACTGCAGCCCCTGGGAGGTTAATACCCCACTGCAGTGAATGCCACTGCGTGAACCTCTTTCCTTCCCCACTTTGCAACTATCCCAAAGCAGACTTTACAAGTGCTCCTGTCCAACAGCACAGCCAGAGAAATAGAAAATAATGACAACATCATGATCGTATTTCTGAAGAGTTCAGGAGGCCTACAGGTAGTTACAGTGAACAAAGAATTAGACAGCCTTTGGTATAACTGACAAGGAAATGTTCATTAAAGGTCAGAAAGGCCATTTAGTCCCATGTATGCCACTAGCCAGAGCGAGCGTAGTAGGTGCTACTACAAAGCCACTTAAACCTTGCAACAAGTGCTAACAATTGGCTTGGAAGAGGGAATGCAAGGAATGTTAAGGAGGCACAACCACAGCAAGTGGTTTCACATTTGTAAGAGGTCAGATTTCAAAACATCAATATTCTTATTTTCTGCTGCTGAATGTGGTGATGAAGGGGGAATCATTTTTGAAAGTAACCAGTGCCATGTGCAGTCATTTATTACACACAGGTACCTGCTACTATTCCTGTTATGTATTAAGGAGATTTACTAGCACAGGAACAGAACCACAAAATGAGCTTTGAGGATGCTGGTGATGCCAAGAGCCTTCTCGCAAATGTTTCCACATCCAACCCGTGATGTGTTCTCTGTTTTTCAGCCTGCCTAATCGGGGCCCTGCTACCTGATAGTGGATGACTGACTATAGAAATCAAGATTCAGCTTACTCCCTGAGGCATGCTGTACTGCCAGATCAAAGTGCACGCATTTGGCATCCTGAAAATGCAGTACCATTGCTCTCACTTTGCATTTCTGCGATACAGAAACCTGGGACAATCATCCTTATAAATCAGAGTATTTCTTAAAAAAAGAGGTACAGAATACTTAGAAACAAAGTCCTAAGTAAACCTGAAAATCGCGCTTTGAAAAAGCTACACTGATTAGCATTTGGTTATACACAGAGTGTTAATTCTAACTTTAGATAGCAAGAAACGGGAGTGGGAAGGGAGAACATTCTGAAGAAAAAAAAACAACTTGCAGGCAATTGGTAAGGGACATGCCAAAGAACTGTAGTGGCTGACTTCCTTATCTCCCAGCAAGCCCTTGTTATATTTCAATTAGATTTTGAAAACGGTATCCTACACTGTTGTGACCAACTGTCTAGCTTCCTGTAATGTCCCATCTGCCATTTTCTACAAAAACCAGTGTCTCATTCTGGCCTTTTAAAGCAAATCTTGAAAGATTTTAGCTACCTGCAGGTGTCTATGGGCAGCTGAACAAATGAAGTTGGCTGCAGACACTTCTCAGCATCGGGGTGCCAAAAGCCACAGGGTCATCTGCTCCGTTTCCTTCCCCCATGCCACGGCTCAGCTGCGCCTATACCACTCCTGTCATATTCGTCCAGCCTGTTCTTAAACATACCAGCCACGAATTCTCTACAGTCTCCTGAATCTCTTCCAGCCTTTCACTCTCATGACAGTTAGGAAGATCTTTCCCTTATCTAACCTGAATGTCCCGTGATGATGCCTACCCCTATGAGTCTGGCAGGTTCACCTAATGCAACCCTTCATATCCTTCCATGGATCATGATCCAGGTGGATCCAAGATGTGCAGGAAACCCTCCACCACAGAAGCGTACAGGATTAAGATGGTATTTTGGCTTGGAGAAGGGAAGATGGATTGACCAAAGTGAGAAAACAGAAGTAAAACATTAAGAGGATCCTGCAAGAGAAGAATAGGAGTAAGATCCAATATTTAACGTACTAAATGCAACTACATCCAAGAGGAAGAAACACCGTAAAAGCAAAGAGATAAGACTGGGCATACTGTGAGGCCCAAGTGGCACCAAAAATTAGCAATAGCAGAACCAGGCCTGCTTCAACACAGGCAGAAGAGAAGAAACTGAGATACTATGGATCTACTATTGTTTTCTGCTTTATTGCTCTCTTCCCTTTATGCTAATTTGTCCCAGTTTTCTTCCAAAAGTGAGGACAACAGCTTGCAGAAGAGGGAGAGAGGGAAGAATCCTTCCTCACCTCCCCAGTGCAAGGCACACCTCCCTCAGCTCCCCTTTAATGTCCTCACACATGGCAGAAGTTCCAGTTTTCTCTTTTAAAAAAAAAAAAAAAAAAAAGTGGTCACTCATCCCTCAGATCAGAAAATTTGGAGCTTTCAGAAGAAATAAAGTATTTTGGGAAATGTGAGATGTTTATAAATAAATACATAAATAAAAATAATAATTACTAACATACATGATGTTATTATTTTAAAAAAATCCCTTCAACACTTTTCAGATATCAAACATCACAAACAAGATATAAAATCCTATTCTGTGACAGGAAGAATTTTAAATTATAAGACATTTTCTCAGAGTGAGGATAATCTACAAAAACTATGATACGTCTCAAATGTTTTGTCGTTTGTTCTAAATGAATCGGTAGCATTCAGCAGCTATCCATTCTTTAGAGCACAAAAAACACAGTATTTTTTTCTGTCAAAATCAATTATTCCCTAAACATTTTAGAAGAGCACAAACAAAATACATTATTGTAACTACATTTAACGTTTCACAATTTGTGAAACATTTTGTAAATACACTGAACTATTTTGCCCTTCCCTCTAGTCTGTGAAATACATGATAAAATGCATTAGTAAAAAGGGGGCAAAAGTTTATTAATTAATGCTAAGTTATTTAAGATGAGACACAAATATGAAACACTATCAAATCTGATGAGGCTATGCATATAATTTTCTCACGTATGGAATATCAGGACAAGCATAAAACCCTGTAAATAAGACACATCATCAGGTAGAACACCAGTTGTGCATCCCTTGCTTCAGTCTTTCCCCTGCTGCAGGTGTTCTGAGGCTGGCAGGGAGGACAAGGATGGCAAGTCATGGTGCCTCCTCTTCTCCTTGCAGCAGATCCCTTATGGCTGGATCTGATTGTCTTTTCAGCTCCCCTGGAGCCCAAGGAGCCACCACAGGCTTAGATTTATGAACCTGTTCACTGAGCTTGATAAATGAGGTCCAGGACATTTACAAACCTCACTCAGCACTTAAGATCTCAGGTCAACCTCTGCATTGCCCATATTTTAGTGGTGCAAAGCAGATCTGCTGCATCTGGAAAAGGACAAATTCTGCTACTGGCTATGTGATCTTACAACATCATGAGAAAAGGAGCTACAACTGAACGGAGAAGAAAGGTCAACAATATGTTAGGCTTTCAAATAAACCTCTGATTTTGAGGACCTAATAATATTCAGTACTTTCTTCTGACTAGAATATGCTACTTTTCTATACTCACAAACACTTACATTGTGTGTATATATATGCAAATATATGTACTTAAAATTTTTAAATATACTTATGCATTCACACATACTGTACTAACTATACTTAGTATAAACATTGAGGTTTTTTTTCCTATTTGCATTATTAAAAACTACAATTTCACAGGATGCAGTT
Source organism: Ceryle rudis (assembly GCA_033439905.1). Lineage (NCBI taxonomy): Eukaryota > Metazoa > Chordata > Aves > Coraciiformes > Cerylidae > Ceryle > Ceryle rudis. The sequence continues at coordinate 41,977 of JAAGNO010029396.1, forward strand.
AATTTGTATGGTAATGAAACAACCAGAAATACCTTTTATTTCCATCATTTTTTAAAATTTAGAGGCTACTTCTCTTAAGCATTCAGGCAGAAAGTTAACTGATGTTTGGAATTTTGATCACTCCATTGCAGTGCACGGAAGTGAGCAGCAAGCAGACACTGTCTTCACTGAAACCACAGGTCCAGTCCTTTAACTGAAGTCATTTTTTTAATTGTAATGAATTTTAAATCTTGTTATTGTTAATATGATGCAGTATGCAGGTCTGCACTTCTATTAGCACAAACAGATTTTGACACCACCAAAATGTGAATCTTCTTTTCACACCAACATTTTCTCTACAGCACACTAATTCCAAACAACTTCCCACTATTGCCTCCAGAAGTCTTACGGAAAGCATCCACTGATGTTTTCATTGGGCTTCTGGATCTGTGTGCCATTTGCATGTCCAGACAATACATCTGCACAACGTACCAAGTACAATGCAAGTGCTGCCACAGTTCCCACTGTCAACAAACAACATCACAGTGCTTTTCTCCACTACACTAAGTCTAATTACCCTTGGGAAAGCATCGAATTCTGCGCAATTGCCCCTAAGAAATCCAGGAGCATTCAGGACATTTTATTTTCTAGTGGTCAAAGAAAGAACGCAAGCTTCCAGGTGTTTTAGTTCAGTGCCTATTGTAACTGGTACAAACTCTTGGTTGAACAATGCAAATATCTTCACAGACACAAACACCTTCATAGCTATATGTTCCAAAAAAATGATAGAGGTAGAATTTCCTATGCTTGTTCTATGGATGTGAAACTAGTGAAAAGAAAATGTGTCAACATTTTAGAAACTGAATTTTATTTCAGAATAAAAAAAAAAAAAAGGTGTTCTTTAACATCTAGCGAGAAGAAAGTTATTTCAAAAACTGCTGAATATTTAAATCTGATATTCTGTATCTGCTTAGTCTATGATACATATGTTTCATAAATAAGAAGAAATATCAAAAAGCATGAATTTAAAATTTTCCTGAGAGCACAACATTAATGTTAAATTCCTCATATTAAACATGGGCACTGAACTTGTGCCTGTTAGGTATTTCAGTACATAAATGACCTCAAATGAAGCGCAATCAATTATTTCTATCACCAAGTTTTAAAATAAGATTCTATCCCTTTCTAAAAGTTGTGTTATAAATTTAGCAAAATCTATAAATTTAGCAAAATCTACAACAGCAAAATAAGCATTTGAGTCTTGAAGCCCATTGTGCATAAAAGATGAGACTAGATAGCCATAGTCTAGCAGCACAAGAATACACTGCTATTGCACAGTTTATTGCAGTGGTTCCTTCTAAACAGCTTAAGAGTGCAATATGTGCTCCAGTACACATCGTCTTCTCTGTGCTTTTCCCTACATCCTGAAATGGAAAAGCCTGGCACTTGCAGATGGAGTCTCCCTCTGTTTCTGCTGACTGGGAGGCCCTGAATGAAATTTTCTTGACCTTTTTCTGTCTTGGGCTCCTGACTTTGCCTCATGTCTTCTGCAGAGCCATCCCCTCACTCTGCTCTCAAGAGCTCCCTGGCAATGTGCCCCAGGGTACATTCCCACTTTGAGAAGGACTCCTCTACTGAAATGAAGCTTGCTGAAATAGGACAGATAGTTTATTGAGTTTTCTCCCAGGGAACTGAGTTAGTTTAATGAGAATGATTAGTAATGTCTACTACTTAATTACAATAGTATCATGATAAAGTCTGCTTAATGGAAATGCTTATAGCAAGCACCAAGTAACTGAATTATTTTAAAAAACCTTTCAAAGTGACCAGTGGCAGTTTTAAACAAATGTTAAAGTTCGGCTATTTTGATAAACCAGTGTCAAAATGAACCATGAGTACATGTAGTCTTAAAAAAGGGTTGTAGCCAAGGAAAAGAGGTTAAACACCAAAAACTATTTTATAAGACTGCATAATACTACATTCTGGAAATCTTCAATCCAGAAATAAAGGAGTAACATAATTCGAATCCTGTCTTCTTGTGAACATTTGGGAATTACGTTCTGGTTTGTTTTTCATTTTTAAACAAACCATACTTGTATGTCCTTTAAACATTTAGTACCTTAAAATTAAGACTACAGTAATCACATGCAGTACTAATACCAGTGTACTAAGAATATTTAGACAGAGGTGAATGATCAGTGTGCTCTTTCCTTTCATGGACCATGTTGCTTCATAACCTGTTTGTGTTCTGTAAACAACTTTCCACAAGATGGAAAAAACCTGCTTTTGGCTTTTTTTTCAAAGCAGGGTGTTTATTCATCATTACTACATCTTGCTATCATATTAGTAATATGTGTTAAATTAACTCTGTTGTGTAAATATAAATAAATGAGCAGAAATAACGAAGTTTTTTGAAAGAAAAGTAGCATCTAAACTACAGTTTTGCACAAAAGTTTCATAAGAAGTTCTGTCACTGCATTCCCCTCAACTGAATGTCTATATAAATGGGAAAGCACTTTATAAAAGGTGAGGCAACGTGAGGTGCTATATTCTCAAAGACTGTTGTGAATGGCCATATGGATGTCCACAACATCTCAGCAGGTCTCATTTTTTTTAATGTTTCAGTCTGAAAGCATGAAGTGGTCAACCCTGACACTTGGACAGTGCATCATCACACTGCTGTAAGCATGACACAATGTGCTGTCCAGAAGCACTGCTACACTAACATCTGCTCATGTTTGGGACAGAAAGAAGTGGTTTAAAACTAGTTTTAAACATGACAGTAACAGCACTAAAAACAAGAAATGATTTTACAGTCACTTGAGATACTTAAAAGTATAAACCCAATATAACAAAGATTAGACTCAAGGTTCGTTATAAATACACTACCTTTGGTAATTAAATATAAAAATGTCTCTGTGCTAATAGCCAAAATTTGCAGGTAAATACCCAAAGATAAAAACTGATTCATCCCTTTTGGTGTTGAGAACCAAGCCTGACTACAGGCTACAGACAGGCTACCGGCTGTCATGCTGGCTGTACAGTACCTCCAACCAAAGTGCCCAGAAAACCCTCACACTGCAACTCTGAAGATTAGAAGTTGCTGGCTACTAAAGATATGAGGTTTTTGACCTGAAGTGACCAGCCAGAGATTAGTGAGTGAGTAACTTAACTGCATTTTGAACCTTGGCTCCTCAGTCCCTCACACGCTAGCCAGTCAAACGGTTTCAGGAGGATATCTTCCAGAAGAAGTATTGCTTTGGCGCTGAACCTCCCAGATCCCATTAAAGGGTCCCTGCTGTATCCCACTGCTTGCCTGGCCCAACCCTACACACTTTCCTCCCACGGATTCCCTGCACATCCATGTTGAATCCTCTTTATCTTATCAGGCTGATACAGGCCTGCCCCATGCGCTTTTCCCTGCGACAAGATGACGAGAACTGAGGGGAGGATCCAGCTGCTCATTGTTTTGCTTTACAAAACCCTGCCATGGGCACAGATTAACACCAAAAACTAGATGGTGGCAGCCAAGGGAAAAGGCCTTTCAGAATGCCTCCACACAACTACCGAAGCGATGGCGCAAGTCGCTGCTCAATGTCCATCAGGGGCTACATGGTTCTGTGATGCTTTTGTTACCAAGGGCTTCATTCCCAATAAGTTGTCCCCTCAGAAAGGGTTTACAGGTTGGAAAAAAGCAATCAAACAGCTTTTTCTTAAATAGGCTGCTAGTGCCTTGAATTTAGAGCTGCTTACATACAGAAGCTTCACTTTCAGTGGTTTGTATGACCAGCCTAGAGGGGTCTTCTGCTCTTCTCGCTTGCCTGTTCATATTAGAACTGACATTCGTGCAAATCCACTTTCCTGTTAAAGACAGGAATCACAAGCTAGGAGTATCACTCTTAGAAATATATTCCTGTCTACTTCTAGGTACCCATGAACCACTGAATCTTTGTGATGTTGCAAGGCACAAAGTTGGAGCCTTCCTGGTAAAACAAGTAATTAAATCATGTCGCCTTCCTTGTAGAGCTGAGTTTTCACTAAATGCAGATAGAAAGCAGTATTGTAAAAGTCTTCATGTGTCCTTTTGTTAAAACAGCAAGATTATATTAACTCTCAAACAGCATATATGGAAACACGTAGGTGATTTCTGTAAAACAAGAGAACAAGCTTTCTCTTCAGAAGTATACTTTCTAGGCTTGAAAAGATACTCCGGTGCACATAATTTTCTTGGGCCTACCACCTACTGTGGAACAGTTAATGGCAAGTGGAAGAAGTGGAGGGCCGTAACTGTGCCCAGTTGTGCAGATGGACACAAACTATGCATGGATGAGAGCAGGAGAATTTTGCCAGTTTGGCAAAATTACAGGAACAGATCATTAGAAATATCTAAAATGGAGACCTATTACTCTAAATCCAAGGAAAGTTTCTAAATAGATAACTATAAATGCTTAAAAATGCTATAACGAATTCTTAAGTTCAGAATGAAATGGGAGTTAAATGCCTAGAGAAGTTTTAAGATCTAAGACTCTTTGCTGTTAAAAACAACATTCTTAAGATTTCTGGTGGCTGCATGCAGATTGTTTAAGCAACAGTAATAGTAATGCAAGGGGGTGCATTATTTCATAAGGGACTTTGATCACTCTGTAATTCATAAGCATTAGCTAACTCCTAGACCACAAAAACTATGAATTTCATTAGTCATTGAGCTAATTTAAGTCTACCATTGGAGTCTTAGTATTCTAAAGTCCTGATATGGACCCTGCTCTGCCATATCTCCTGACAGTGCAGCGGCACTACTCACAAAGTCAGCAGCTGCTATCCCTATTGAGAACAGCACTTAAATAATTTTTGTTCAAATTTCCACTACTTCCACTACTCTGAGATGTATATTGTTAATATACTTCAAGACAGAAACTTGAAAGATCTAAAAAGTATTTGACATCTGGCACGGTGACTCAATTAATTACTTTGCTGACTTAATTATCTTGATCTGTCTCCTGAGCCAACAGCAGTGAGACTGTATTGAGCAACACAACACTGCTCGAAATAAGAAGTACTTCAGTGGGATTTTACATGTACAGGCTCTATGCAGTGCAGAGTAGAAGGGTAGTAAGCAAGCTGTTATACTGTTATAGGTAGGTAATAAATCCTGTGAGGCAGTGTCACGTTGCTAGCACTAAAGTCAGGTAAGATACTTGTAGTCAGCCAAAAACATATTTTCCAATAAAGAGAATAGCTGCAAAAAATTGTGATATTAACTTACCTGATGTTCCTTGAAATTTTTCTTTCCTTTCCTTCTCTATACCAAAAATTAACATTAAAGCTCCAAAATATGTTTGTAACAGAACATTCTTTGAAGTTCTCATCCAGAAATGAACTAAACCTGCTGTTAGCTGCTGATGTGAAAGTCTGATTGAATTCTAGGGCTGTGAGGCTTTACCCAAATGAGCTTTCCAAACAGTTATAAGTAAACAAATGCAATTCCCATTATGAACAACAGAGAGCATGTACGCTAGTGAGAAAAGTAACCAGTATGTCAAGCAAAAAGATCATAAATAAAACCAGAATAATTTCAAAATTAAAAAAAAAGTTAACAGAAAAATATGTAGAAGCTGGCAGTGGGTTTGTGTGGCTTAAAGAGTAAATTAAAGTTCTAATCAAAAAGTTTACATTTCTTTATACAGAATTTTCAAGTAACACATCAGGATTACAGCAAACAGCTGATATTTGGGAAAAAGAAATAATACTTCGAGTCAGAGAATAATTCAGGTTGGAAGGGACCTCTGGAGATCATCTAGTCCAAACTTCTGCTCAAAGCACTGCAAACTTCAAAGTCAGATCTAGGTTTGAAGTTAACTCATATTGCTCAAGATCGTATCCAGCTGAGTTTTGACTATTTCAAAGGGTTGAGTTGTTCAGGGGACAAAACAATATTGCTGAGGACTACAATTCTGTTTACGGGAACTTTTCCACACTTACAAATGTATTTATATTAGTAGGGAAAACAAAAGTACAGTCTTTCAAATGTTAGCAAAAATAGACTTTATGAGGTTTAATTTGACAAGAAAAAATAAGTATCTTTCCAATTTAGTGAGAAAAAAGCCCTGAAGATTTTTGTCCCACATCTCTCTAAACTAGTTGGAGAAACAAACAAAACAATCCCAAACAAAAAAGTCAGCTCTGCTCACTGCTTAATTACAAAAACCAAACTATCTTAGTTGAATGTTTTTTGTTACATCAGTGGTATTTTACAAAGTATTTTAATTTACAAAGTATTAACAGACCTTAATATATGCCTGTGCTACCAAAGGAGAAGCAAGCTCCTATTAGAAGGATTGTGATTGCTCTAGGTCTCCTTCAGAAAACAAAAATGAAGCAACATCATCAGCTGCTGACATTACAAATTAATCCTAAGAATATCTGATAATGGTAACATTTGTAGTGAAGTGTCAATCAACATCATCTCTCACACTCAGATATTATCTTCAAGTCTTACATGCCTCAGTAAGTGCCACAAGTGGACAGGGCAATAGGGACAGCACAAAGCCGGCATTTTTCTTAAAATACTATGTGGACTGACTTTGAGCTATGCATGACTAAGGTTTCTGTTGCATGAAAGATGATGAAAGTAGTAATAGTGGAATCTTAGAAAATTATCTGAATTATAGGTAGTTGTCACAAGTGGATTTTATGAATAATATTTTGAGAATGCTGAAAGACCAAGAATAAAATAGATGAAGATATAAAATGAAATGGATGGAGAAAATGGACTGTGGTATTCAAATTGTCCAGTCTCCCCTTTCTAACAAGAAGATGCTTTAAGTGTCCAGTACTTTTGAAAATCCATCCTTTATCTAGTTGCCCAAATGAGAAATCTCATCTGCCTTGGGAATACTGAACACTAGGAAACTTAGACAAACTTTAGATGCCACTTTCTGTAATGTCTTGTTAGCACCTTTTGATTAATAAATTATGCTAAAGAGTCTACAAAATATCAAGATCTTAAACAGCTTACTATGTACTTAGAACAATGCTTCATTACAATTTTAGTATGCATATTTACAGAAAGTGACATGCATACTATCTAGGAAGTCCTTGAAAAGAGAACTCCAATATACAGGCATAGGTTCTCCACGGAGGAGCTGAAGACTATCAATTTCCCCACTTTTCTCCCTTGTCCACATAACCCCTCTCTCACACTGTCCCATATCATACTTCAGCAATTCAGCACTCCTCACTCCCATCATGTCCTCCAAGAACTGGGAAGCTCAGCTTCTTCACCTAATGCACAGATTTTTCTACCCCAAAGGTATGCAATAACCTTCTGTGAGTTCCATAGGTCTTTATGTTAATATTCATGTAAAATCTGTAACAGCAACCAGTAATCCAGCTGAAAATAATGGTTCTACATAAATATCCCCAAGGGCAATGCAGGTTCCAAGACTGTCTAAACTCTTCTAGAGGTGCTAGTTGGTTTTGGTCAATATAAGGTGACCTTTCCGGATAGCCTCAGAAATTAATCTGAACTATATACAAATAATATTGAAGCTCAGATTTAAAACCAATACAAACAAAAATGAAATGAAGACCTAGGGATGACATCATTTTCAGTGCACTGAACTGAGACCAGCAAAGCATTACTTTTAAGGAAGATGGTCCACATACTTCCTGCAGTCAGAATAAAAAACAAGGCCAACTGAGAATCTATCATGGATAGGTCCCTTCTGATATCTTTCAAAATAATTTTAACCTGATGGAATACCTTGCTACATTTATTAACACTACCATTAAGGCAAACTGAATGAACCTTATCCTAAAATAATGTATTTACATTTAATGCAGCTATTGATATACCATCTAATACTATAAATTAAGTATTGAGCAATTAATGCTACGAAAAATTTTAAAAGCCACTCAAAAATCAGATGTTCTGACTGAAATGCAACAGCTTGGTTCAGCAAACTAGGAAGTGGTATTTCCCTTCCATAAAATAACAAGTTAAATACTCTTAACCTGTGTTCCAAATAACTTTACATGGACAGTTGCCATAGATGAACTAATTGGGAAAGAGCCAAACACCACTGTCCCTGAAAGTTAACAATGCCTGTTTTCAAATGCTCTGGCTGAATAGCAATTCAAGCTATTCCCTGAAGAATGACACACAATAGAACGAAGCGAAGCATCTCAGGGCATCTACATACCAAGGTGTTATTATTCAGATCCATCTTCCCAGCAAAGGGCCCCCATGTTGTTCCAACCGGAAGCTGCTGCCGGCTCTGAATCTTGCGCTCCCCGTCTTTCTGGACCACCTCCAACTCTCCTGCAAAGAAAACAAGCAGTGTTGAGAGTACTTTCACTTGTGCCTTGACAACAACCACCTCTGCCTTTGTGTTGGCTTTATATGCACAATGTTCTGAGGACCCATATAATGAGAATTAATTATGCTTGTCTGAAAAACAACTGATCTTGTCGTCCTGCTAAACAAACCTTTTTCCCTTACAATTATATTCAAATTTGGTTAAGCAAGTCCTGTTCCTTTCTTGCATCTTTTCACACACATTAGAGTTTGAAGGCATTTTTTTTCAGAATAGCAGTTTCATAAAAGTTCTTAAGAAATGTCGAGGCAGGGGAGATGATAGCTGAAAGAAAGGAGTGCAGTAGCAGCCATACCTGATGTATTAACCTCCTTGATGCATTCTGCTGTCTCAAGACCACATTCTGAAGCATTCAGCTACCACAAATTTTAGAGATGTAACATACAGTGATATAAATCCCCAGAAACTCTACTAATTTTGAACAAACTACTAAAAACATTTACTACATTTAAAAAAAAAGATTCTGAACCAAGTGAGGTTTTACAGGAACATTTCAGAATTAGAATCAAAATAATTAAAACTGTTAGCTTAAGGTTTTAACACAAAATATGTAAAAGCAAGGGGGGGGGTTGGTATATAATGATTTTTTTCTAGTGTGTACTGAATTGCCTTTTTTTTTTGAAGTGAAATTTATTTTTGGAAGTTAGGACTTCAAATTAACACTTAAAACTGAAATTGTTACTTTAGCTCACTTTAGCTAACTTTTCTGGTTTTTTTTCGGTGAAAAGAGAAAGAATAATACACAGTTAATCATTACTGTGGAAGGAAAAATTAAATTCAGTCACAACATTTCTCCCCAACATTTTCTACACTTCATTCCAGGATTAAAAAAATAGTCTAGACAACCCTTATTTGAAAACAGTCTCCTCAAGAAGCCCGTTTTTCTATGAAGAAATGTTTCAGTTAAAAATGTAGTAACATGTACACTTATTTATAAAAATTCTAACATTCTTTTCTAAAACAATTCAGATAAATTCTGGTTTTAAGCTTTAACTTGGATAAAATGGAACAAGCGGGAGGGGCTGAGCTGTGCTTTTCTTGTTAGACGTTTAACTGAATTTTCACATGCTATTGCACTTCCAAGCTTTGGCCTTCCTGAAGGTAGGCACAAAATCTGCTGTTCTCACGAGCAGCAGAGCTCACCTGGACTTTGCTCTAGCCAGGATCTCTCCTGACCTGTCTTCCCTGTCTGCTACACCCCCTTCCTCCCTTTCCATACCAAAGTGATGGAACAGTAAATCCTGCCTTTTGCATCAGCACGTCTCTTCTCAACAACTCATCCCCAAATCGGGACCGGTGCTTTTCCAAAAACAGGTTAAAGTCCAACTGTGCAAGAAGTCAAGTCGTCCAAGATTTAGAACTGGCAGTTGTTGTGAAATGAACCTTGGGCCGGAGGAAGTGAGTAACTCCTCCTGGCTTACAGGCAGTCTCCACTGACTTCCCTGAGCTAACCGTTCCCATGGACGCCTGGCTTTATGTTACAGCCAGGCTGCAAAGTTTTACCCTGTTCACAGGGGTTAATCTCAACAGTTTAGATTCTTAAGAGCTCCAGCTTCCATTTGCAAGCACAGAAATCTAAATTTTGCTTCTGAGTGTTGCAGATTACAGAACTACTCTATGTAAAATTGTGCATCAGATCCTTCCTGCAAACTGGAACAAATCTAGGAAATAGAGCTGTATCAGATTACAAAAGCTTCTGTGTATGCGGGTGAGTCCTCATTGTGACAGTGTGACAACATTTTAAAAGGCAGTATGAGAGCAGGAAAGCTTATGGATTAATTATATCTAATTTACACATGAGATATATATGTATCCAAAAAGAAAAAAAAATAAAAATGCGTTCTTTCCCCTCTCACAATCACATTGTTATAAATTATATTCACCTTAAAAAAAAATCTCTTTATATGTTAATTATGGAAGAGAGAAATCTTTCTAGTATTGCAAGGTAATACGTTGATCACTTAGGCATACTGCAGGATTTTCACTCTACAGAGAGATGAAAACTGTAGTATTTGCTTGCTTTTACACACTAAGAAACAGCCATGTCTATGAGCATGTCACATTTAACTGATACCAGAGGAATCATGAGAATCTTTGAAAACCCTTTTAAAAAATAATTCAGCCTCCCTTTCTGCCACTGACATTTTTCATTTGAAAAGGGTTCAGACACAGTCAAACAGTGACTCCTTATCTGTACCTGTGGATTTACAAGCAGGCCTGTCTTTTAATGGATTAAGAACGACAAACTTAGGGCAGATCATCCAGAGATATCCAAAAACCTACTAAGTTTTAAGGTACACATTATTACACTTTATATTTTAAATAAAATTAGTAACATGAATCTCATACCTGGGAAGTAGCTCAGGTTTGATGCAAACATAAAACCAAGTAATTATTTTCCAAAACTGTATTTTTTCCTCCAGTTGACAATTAAATAAATTAACATGGATTTTCTCTCTCTTTTCTTCTCTTTTTTTCCAGCCCCAAGTTGTAGCTTCAGCAGTGTACTACAGGTGGGGTAACATCACACTGACTTGTACTGAAGCTTCTGTACTTTCCCCTGAACTCAGAGCACCACGACCAAGTAGCAGACTGCAGACAGGGTTACAAACCATTTTGCTGGACAACCTTCCTGTTTCCCTTGATCATAGCTCTCCACAGATATATTTCTCTCTGCTCACCATGACGAGCAGCCATTCTAATGCTATGGGTGAATGTGAGAGTTGGGAAGGGTAATCTGCTCATATATTTTGGCACACACAGACATTTTGGCTACACTTGTGCAAGGTGCAGCACGTTACAAGCTGATCCTTGGCAAAGATTTTTTTTTTCCCCTCACTTAAAAATCTTACTTTTGGGAAATAAATTAACACTAAGAGATCTGTAAGTTAAAAAACACCCACTGCGCATCAGGGTCTACAAGTATCTGCTAAGATTATTTTTTAATTCCTACCAGACAATGCATCTTTTCTAAAATCTGTGTATAGGTTCCTTTGTCTGCCCTAAGCAGGAAGACCAGGGGCTGGTATGAGGGTTCACAGCAGAAAGATGACAAATGTCACTATTAAAAACCCTGTCCTGAATTCCCCTGACTCTGGAGTAAGGAGTCTGCAACTCCATTGATCTATAACACATTGCTCCTCTGAAATACCCTATTTGGTGAATGGTATCCAAACTGTGGCGATAGTCAGCTCCAGTCTCCTGCTGACAAGAATGGGGCTGTCCTCTGCTCACTGCTGGCTTCCCACAAGGTGCCATACATGTGGCCCTGAATAACTTGTGACCTCAAGAGAGTGTGCTGGAAGAAAGAGAACCACACCATGACTCTTCATTAAAAGAGTCTGAAAAATGTGTCAGCAAGGGAACATTTTTCCCTTCAGATTCAGAAGAAGATCAGATAGAAGTCAGGAGTGCTCTCTGCAGCTGCTGTTCCTCGCACAACTGCTCAGCATCTTGCACAGATTGCAACAGGAGAAGGAAGAGGATCTCGGATTTTATTGCTGCTTGCAGTGTGTCAAGACTCAGCACTCTTCACACGTGCTTGTCCATGGAGATCCAAACCAGTCAGAAGAAAAGGGAAGAAAGGATGAAAAACTGCTGCAGCTTCCTTTAATCTGCACTCCAGCCCAAAGGAAGCAGAAAATTCTCTGCCAAACACTGTTAGGAGTTTCTAGCGATCAGCAACTGCAACAGACCACCTCAGTGCTGAACACTGAACATAAATGTTCCATCATATAACAGCAAATTATAATATATAGAATTCACACACACCCCTGGGATTCATCATTCCTATGGCAACATCGAGAAGCAGTCGTATTTTGCCAATTTCATCCTGAACTTGTCAACCATCCAATTGAATGGGACAGCAAGAAGCTTAACAGAAGCAGCATTAAGAAATCTAAGTAGAGAGGAAGTGATGCCCTGCTTTTAGTTTTTGCAAGTTAGGTTAAAAGCATGACATGAGACATTCCATTTAGTGATATTTACTTCCCTCTTCCTTGCTACAGAGCAAGTTGTTTGTTTTTTGGTTGGTTTTTTTTTTCCCAGCTTGTTCTTCAGGAACAGGCTTTTTTCCAGCTTGTTGAGTAAGTTTATACAAAATATTTGAGACACATAGTATGGGCTAATCAATTTTGGTAAAAGATAATGCTGTTAGTGCTCTGGGCTGTTTCTCTTATCTTGTTGATGTAGCATACTTTTAAAATCTGCGATTACTCAAAGACTTATGATAGCTGCACTGTAAAAGAAGCCCCAAGTCATGACTCACTAGTACAGCTACAAAACATCCCATGGCTTTTAAGATATTAGGCCACCTTGGTGGATACAAAACCAGAATGAAAGAACTCAGTTTAGGATTCTTTTCTTACTTATACATATTGTTTCAGGGTTGCCACATAGGGCTTGCATAAAACAGAAGACAGATGACAGCTAAGCTTTGTCTTCTTTTACAGCAAAATCAGAACCATTTAAAAAAGCTCCACAAAACATGCAGTGTACACAGGAACCAAACAACAGCTTTTGGCCCTTAGCAGGATTTGATCACAACTCGAATACCAAAAAAAAATTGAACTATACATAGTATTTCTGACCAAAATAATATTGTCTTTCATCCATCTACCCACACTCTGGAATAAGAAACAAAGGAGTGGATATCTGAGGGTGAATGATGAACAGTGTTTTGTGTGGAAAAAAAAATGAATTACTTCATTCAGAAATAAGTGTATCTGGATTTATAAATGTTTACCATTTCTAAGCAAATCACTGATAGCTTTGATAGTAGGGTTTTTTATCAGGAATAGCTAAGTGGACTCGAGAAAAAAAATAAAATAAAAAAGAGTAAAGTCTTCCTCTGCTGTAATTAGTGACTGGTTATTTGACATCATGCAGCTCTACAAACTTCCACTAGCAAATGGCTCCTTTTTTTGCTTATTTCCAGTGCACAGCCACCTGGCTATCTAAGGAATATTTCTTGCACAGCAGAGAAATGTGCATGCTGTAGTTTCAAACATGGACTGCTTTGCAGCTGGAGTGAGAAAGCTAAAAACATTCTCAGAAGTTCTTAAGCACCCCCAAACCAGAGCCCAAGATCTGCCTGCCATCCTGCATGCACAGGAAGAATCTGCAATTAATATTTTGCTGGTGATTACCTCCATTATATCAAACTAATATGTGTATGTTTGCACACAGCAGTTCACTGCTAGCGGAGAACTATCCCATTTCCACTTCTGTGATTCTTAACAAGGTAGCTCCAATATTAAATGCTCATACACTTGCTTGGCAGACATAAACTGTATTATTGAGATACCTCTTCTAAATTCTCCTCCCTCAATTTTCAAGTCTCTGAGACATAACACACACTAAACTACAGTTTCGAACATAAACGTGAAATACGACATTCTCTATTCAAGTACTCCAGTCAAACCCTGATAAATCAGGCTGGCCATGCAGTGATCTTATCCTTTCTGACTCTTTAATAAATCGAACCTTGTAAGTTCATGTTGTTGGAAGTTGTCACTAAATGAAATTGTGACCTTATCCGATGCGTGAACTTATCCTGCTGACAACTACATTTATTGTGCGGATAAGCATGGGGAAAAAAAAAAAAGACTTTTGATAATTGTGATCTTAGCCATATGCAACTCTAACAGATGGGATCTTTTTGATGTTCTATTAATGATTTGCTTATGATGAGCCTCTACTCAGGGAAAAAATAAATGCTCTTCATAGGTAAGTGGTAGAGAGACTGGTAAGCAGCATGAAAAGTGCACAAAGAAGAACTGGCTGACAGCAATGAATCAGAAGCTATTAGCCTAACACAAAGAGCTTTGAATTAGCTTGTAACTGCACTGGAAAAGATAACATAATGGAGGTGGCAAAACAGAAACATTCCCTTTCCACAGGACTCATTCAATAGCCCAAAACTCTGAAACAAGTAACTGAGAGTCTGAAGAAGTACCCCAAAATATGCTAAACCATGGCACGTCATGATGAATGAATGAATAACTGAATGACAAAATAGGGCCAGGCCACTGTTAGGATAAGGATGGAAGGAGGAACAGACTTGGGACTAAAGCTGAGAAAACAGCCCTGTGGCATCACCCTGGGGAGAGGGTCACTATTCTGCTGCCACTGAGTTCCTGAATTGAGCAGCCTTCTTTCTTACTCTGAAGCTGCTGTCACTCCCCAGAAACTCCTTCCCCTAAACCTGATCCTCCCTGGTCCTATCCCTCTTAAAGAGTAGGATCAACCAGACCTCTTAGCGTAAGAGCCACAAGGAAAATAGACACAAGGATAATGCACAGGTAGTTACTGCTTTAAGCTACTGCTCCTCTTTAACTACACTTAGAAGCAGATCTACATAGCAAACAGAATGCAGGAGAAGCTGCCACACGCTGCTTCATTCCCAACTGAGCTGCCTAATGTTGCCCCACTTCGCCAATGCTCCTACAGGGCAGCTGCGCACTCTAGGTAAGGATGACAAGTGAAAAGGATTCTCCATTTTCTGTAACAAAAATCTTGCTGCTCCCTACCTTTCTTTAGAGCCCTGAAAGTTAGAAGCAGAGTTTCTTTATCTCCGTTACCTGCTGCTGCTACTACTGCAAATGGCAGAGAGTGCAGGTGGTATCTTTATCTGCAATGGCACTGTCCTACAATGGACAATAAAGGGAAGAATATTCTGAAAGTGAGGATATGGAAAGAGTAGACAAAGCCTTTTAGGAAAAAAAAAGGCAACAAAGGGAGGGGAGAAAAGAAACTTTAAAAACAAGGCAAGGGAGACTGTGTCTAGGGAAGGAACCATGTGAAGATGCAAACTGGGTCTGATCAGGATACAAAGACACAGCCTAGAAAATCAGAACAGAAGATATTCACAAAAAAGAAGGCTGCAGAAATCTTGCCAGAGTGAGAGAAGCCATATACATTTTCAAGCCTGAAACGTAAGGACAGAAGTGCATTAATTTACATTTAGAAATAAAATGTAAACATAATTACTCTTTTTTAGCCAAGGCATGTGTGTCATTGCAGTGCTTAATTCATAAGCTAAACGACCAAAATATAGTATACTTATTCTAATACCTCATTGCTCAGTTGAATCCTGGCTAAACTGTCCACTTGAAACATGTCTACACTGCACCCAGTGATGTGGCCAATTGACCTGACTTCTGGTCAAATCCATTCTTTACCTCCAAGCAGCCAGATTACCATATAGGCTATAAAAATTTTCTGAGAAAGTTTCATTAACAGTTCTTTTGTTTACACTGGGCTCCAGCTATGACCACGACACTGACATAGTACTCCAGCCTGTTTGATGTGACCCTAGGTACAGGCACAAAAGCTTCTTCCTCAGATTCCCAGCTACAATGCAAAGCTAACTTCAGTGTTGTGAAGGTGCACGATGTCTTGCAGACCAGGCAGAGTTCTCAGAGAGCACAGTTTCAAAACAAGTGTATGCACTGACACTTCAAAAAGTCAAAGATGTGCTCTATTGGTAAAGTCTTACTAAGGAAACGATTTTACATTCCTATAGTGCTCCACGCTCCTGTAATCTACAGAACTTCATAGGAACACAAGATCCCATCCCAGGTTAGAAAACCATAGACCTACAGTGGTGAACACACATCGATTTGAAATAACAATGCAACTTCTTAATCTGGGGGGGGCTGGGAGGGAGGTTGATTAATTAAATAGATGTTAAATAGCATGTAAATTGAGTAACTGGTACAGATAAACTCATGGAAAACTGTGTAATCACTGTCCGCCAAGTACACTATCAAAATAATTTTTAAGGCGTAAACTGAACTATTACAAAAAGTGATGTTTTTTCTTGGAAGTCAGAAAGGAAGGAGTACATAATGAACAATGCTGCTAGCATTTAATTAGGTTTTTAGTAGAACAGACTCTTATATGGCTATATCGACTTGCTTTATTTCAGCTGCGTCATTGAACTTATATTAACCTGCTCAAAGAAAAAAATTAGAGACAGCAGAAGAAAAAAGGTATTTACTCAAGATAGACTAAGAAAACTAAAGATTTGTTCACTTCCTTTAAAGTCAAGTTCCATATAATATGAAAAATAATCTGTCATATCAGCATCCAGTCTACAAACAGAGGCAAAGTAAACCCAGCTATCATGGCAAATTCCTGATCCTAAGATGAAATTAAAATAAATCATCTTTAGTTTTCATTCTACTCACTACAAGAGCAATATACACATCTGCCTTCTAAGTCAAAATCCCATATAAAAAGATGTTTTGGGGATTTTTTTCCTGAATAATTTTCTATCTTCACATTTGGATGCTCAGTTCAAGATGTTGCTACTCCCTGTATGTATTGAGATAAAACGGGAGTAGAAACATTTGAAAAATACAGAAAATAATCCCCAAAGGTAACCAGTGTGGCTGAAGAGCCCTCCCCTGAAGTCTTCTGGTAGAGGAATATTGTAAATTCAGTTCTCACATGGACACGCCAACCTGGCAGAAATGATTCCCTATTATATTATAATACTGTGCAGACCCAGTGGGTTGAGTAAGTAGGTTCGTTATCCCAGCTAGATGTAGCTTGCACAGCTTTGCTCCCTCTCTCCCATCACAAAAACACACGATACAGAAATGCCAGACTTGGGAAGGGCAGGCTGATGATATTACTGAAGAAGGTTTTCTTGATAAGATCATCATCTGTTTCTGGACCCTTGGGTATGCTCCTTTACTCAGCAGAGGAACAGTCGCCCCTGATAAATGTCCCTTTGTGTGCAGACAGACTCTCCTCCGATATATGCAAAGACATTTCAGTCACAGGTCTGTTTTCTTGTTGCCTCATATAGCTCAAATACAGTTAGAGGTATATGGAGCATGGTATGCAAAGCAATAGAAAGTGTACAAAATTGAATACACAGCTTATGTAACTCAGACTGGAGCCTTTTCTCAGACAGACGCTATTCTGCAGGGAGAAAATTAAACATTTCACCATCACCTACCCCAATGTTTCCCCAGGACTTTTTGGAATCTCTTTAGGCGAAAGATGATATTTTGTTACAGTATTATTTTCATAAATATATATGATATTTAAATAAAATAACTGATAGATAATTGTATGTTTACCCAACATTGTTGGATTTCTTCTTTACTTGGAAAAACTGTAAAATATCAAGGTAGCCTGTGTTCTTCATGAATGCAGAAAGCTACTAAAGTCAACTTACTATGAAGACTGCTGTATTAATATTGAGGTCATGAGATGTATTAAATAAAGAAAAACATTTTGGAAGGTATTCTTTTTAACTCTAAAAGCAAGAGCAGTGAGATCATCTGTGACTGTATCTGCAGTGTCTTCTCAGTTTTCAGTACTTATGCTTAGAGATACAAGGATCTATTTTCATCTCTCATTTGTGTAACAGCAGATGAAATTATTTGCTATCAGATGTGCATGCTCAGAGCTATGAAACCACTGCTCAGATGTCAATTTCTAGCTTAGAGTATGTGAACCAAACTGCTCACAAAATATCTTGCAAAAGAAGCAGCTACTTTAATGTGATTTCCGTATTTCCTTTCCATGTTAGCAAAAAATTTCTGAGAGTACCAAGAAAAAGACAAAAAAAATCAACTAAGACTCAAATTTATCAGTATTTAGTGTGACCATCCAAAAGATCTAGTTACTGTTGAGATTAGGAAGGTAAGAGGGGACTGGGACAAAGGAAGATTGAATGCCATGCTCCACTGCTTGCATGCATCCATTATAATTACAGTTTATATGAAAAGTAACATTATTATAAATAGAGATAAATGTAGTATAACTATAATGTACAATGTCAAGATTCAAATTAATCATTTCTTTGCACTTGCTGGGGATGGCCATGCATAACAGACACGTGGCTCTGCACTGCTCCAGCACTCATGAGTTATGTGCTTATCTCTATCCTCTATGATCAAGTAGCAGCAGTGACCAATACAGCATTTTAACACTGTTGTCAGACAGGAATTGACTGCTGGTTTTGGACATGGACCAGAGGACCCTCACTTGCTTCTTCAGTGCCTCAATCTGGACTATCACATTGCTTTCACATGCAGCTGTATCTTGGCATAACCGAGTCTTTGAAGCCCATATAAAAGCAATGCCTATTTATAAGGGAGCCTTGTAACTGAAATAAACCCTTGAACAGAGATCGAGCACAACTCCTGTGCACTACCTAAATCCTACTCTGAGGCTTACATAAGATTTAAGTAGAATACTGGCCTTGTGGCAGCCTTCTGTATAGAAGTGATCTTGACCTTCATATGAGTAAGTCCCAGCAGCATCATGTGTGTAAAGCCTATCTCAGATTGTTTTGCCTTAATGCCTTCTCCTTTACAAGCACAAGCTTTGAACACCCCTTGGTCAGATGCAGTGACTGAAGAGCCCAAGCAACAGCCATAGCTGGCACATGGGGCCTGTTCTGCAGTCTTCCTCCTGGAGGAAGCTCCCAAGACTGACTCTTTACAGCCTAGACTTCACCTGTGTAAACAATAACTGAGAACAAGTCCACATCCTCTACTGCCTTAATGGACATTTCAGACTAAATAAGAACAGGGTCTCAAAGTCAGTGCTGGCAACAGGAGCCCTAACCTTCTGTAACCGTTGCGAGCACTGCTTCTGAAAACTTCACACAATACGTACAGGAGACATTCTTTTGAAGATGTAGGAAAGTATTTCTGGTGAGGCACTATCATTAAACTGACAGTGTCAAGATCAAAAGAACTGTAATTCAGACTATATCTAGGCAACAGAATTATTTTGTCTTTGAAGCATTAAAACTGCCCCTACACTATGTTTAAAAAATATTAATGTCAATTAATATCATCAATTAATAGGACATGATAATCATATGTCAGCAACAGAACAAGAGGAAATGGCCTGAAGCTGAAGCAGGGGAGGTTCAGGGTGAATATTAGGAAGTATTTCTTTACTGAAAGGGTTGTCAGGCATTGGAATAGCCTGCCCAGAGAGCTGGTGGAGTCACCATCTTTGGAGGTGTTCAAGAGCCAAGTAGATGTTGTGCTTAGGGACATGGTTTTGATAGGGCTAGGAATAAGGTTGGACTTGATGCATCTTGAAGGTCTCTTCCAGCTGAAACGATTCCATGATTCTAATTTATAACAGCTTCTTATTATCCTGCAACAGTGATGCTCTATAAGAATATAACAAGTGTAGCCTGTTATTGAGTATGAAGTATATAGAGTTAAAACACTTAACTACACAGGAAGCGATCATATTGAAAAGGCTGCAGGCTGACAACTTCATTCTCCTGATAATAAAATTGGCAGTTTACAAAATTAAATACAACAGCATAAAAACTCCCCTAAAATATTTGCTCCTTCTCTTCCTCCCAAATAAAAAAAAAAAAATCACATGCATCAATGAAAAGAGAAAACTTCTATTTTAGTCATGACTATTAATTTGATGTACATAGTTATTTTTCAACTTAACAA
The DNA here is from genome assembly GCA_033439905.1 of Ceryle rudis. Lineage (NCBI taxonomy): Eukaryota > Metazoa > Chordata > Aves > Coraciiformes > Cerylidae > Ceryle > Ceryle rudis. The sequence continues at coordinate 61,787 of JAAGNO010029396.1, forward strand.
TTTCCTCCTGATAGGAAGAGACAATTTTCTGTACAAGGGGTCTTGGAGAAGGGCAGTTTTATTCTACCAGTGGTTTTCTGCATATGTTTTCATCTCATTAACAAAGTACATTAACAAGTTACAAAAATATATTAACTTAAAAAGGATTAAAAAAAACCCTGGAAAAACAAATTCTACTTTTACGTAACCAATGTTGTATTCAGCAGTTTCCAAATCAGGCCTTCCAATGTTAGAAAAATCTTGAACTTCCATGCAGCCCCCTTGAGCCTTGGACCACTCTTTTGCAGATTTCAGGACCTCAGCATAAAAGCCAGCGTCCTATCCCTACTCCTGTCCCATGGACATTGCCTCCTTGTCCAGTTTATCTGCCACATTTCCTCTTCCTATTGCTTTCTGTGCCCTCACTGTTCCTCCTCAAGGGCAAGTTTTGGGTCATACCCATAACTGCCTCTAACAATGTCCAGAAGTAAATGTCAGAAACCCAAGTGGAGTAAGACACGTTTGTTTTCCTTCACACAACTGGTTTTTAGCTTTCTGTCTTCCCTTTTTGATCACCAACCACTTGCCAGCCAAGTCTATTCTGCCCCTTCAAATTCTTACCCTCATCAAATGCAATTCAGAAGCCGGTAGTCTTTTCACTGACATGCTTATCTTGTTTTAGTCGTCAGATACTATCTTGAGTCTAAACTTTTCTATTTTCTTGACTGTACTCATCACGGAAGCGCAACACTCCAAAGCGAAGCCTAACTTACTCTACCAAAAATCTGTTTACAACTTACTGTGAACATCCCAAACACAGCGGGCAGACATCAATAGCTGTTTTACTAGCATCTTTCTGACTGCATACATTTATTATTATTATTTCTTCTCCCTCCACCTCTGTAAACTCTACACTTTACATAGTCAATAGATAATACAAAGAATCTGATCTTCCAGTCCACAAAAAGAATGTCCTCAATGATTTGCTATGGGGAGTCAGGAGAACTACTCACTGAAATAAAGGACACATAGAAACAGAAAGATTAAACCAAGACTGAGTTGTGAACAATTCGGGTTTCCAAGAATCAAGTGTTCTCTGGGTAGTATCAGAGGAGATCTGATGGTGTGGATCTGTGTATCAGTGGATCTGATATGCTACTTCACTCTTAAAAAGCTGAAACTAGAAAGCATGTAGACTAAGAGCAATATGGCTTCTCATATTATGGTAGAAGCATTAAGGTCGTAAGGAAATAAAAGGAAAGTCCACGTTCTTAAACTCCATACTGATGTAAAGTAAATGAAGAAGAAAGTATTAATAATGCTTGAAGAAAAATGTTATGCTATACTCCATAAAAATGTTATATTTCTTTCACACTTTTTGTAAAGAAGTGTAAATATACTAGTACTCTAAACCAGTAAGATAATTTCACAGAAAAAATAAGTCTCGTCTATGGCTGGGTTGTATCATTAGCACCTTAACGTACATGTGAGAATACATGTATAAATAAACATATGCAGCTTGCAAATTCTTCCACTGTGACAAATATGGCTATAATATCTTTAGGTACTTTCTATATGCTTATTCTGTCTTCTCCTTTTGGCAACCAATAAAACATCCTAGAAATTACTTTCTAAAATGAGATACACAGATATTCAAAGGTACCAAAAAAACTCCTATCAACAGGTAACTCAAACCTTTTATAGCTCCCATGTAGAACTTTCTCATGCATATCACAATAGACAGTTCCAAGAAACTATGAAATAAATCAGATAAATAAGAATTTTAGAGAAGGCCAGTCCTGCAGCAAACATTTTAGACATAATCTTGAAAGATCTGGACTTGTGAATTGGTTCTACACCTGTTTCCTATGGGACCTCTGAAATCACTCAATCTGCCTGTAACTCTGGAAGTCACAATAGTTCTTCTCTCTCACCTTTTATTGACCTGTCTTTTCAGAATGCAAGCAATCCAGAACAGGGACTGCAATTGTGTTTGCATGTATAGATATACATATAAAAATACAAACCAGATACACAGATAGTCACTATAGACAGACCGACTGATAGGTATGTATACACGCACACTTTTATTCATCAAAAAGTATAGTATCTAGGACAAAAGGAAATCTGTGTCAACAGAAACCAAAAGCTTCTAGGTGATACCATAATACAGCAAAAAATAATATATTTGGGCATTCTGAAAGGGATGCCCTTTTCAAATATGCTGCATCTCTTTTGTCTCTGGCAAGTAGGCTTTCAAGGGGCTTTGATTATGATTCTGATATGTACTTCATATCATCTTTTACAATAGTTAAATGCAGCTCAGCCCCCATATCCTCAGAAGAAAGTGAAAAGATAGCCAGAGAGAAACAAACAGAGGACTACTTTCATATATAGTATTTGAAGTTTGAAGTCTTTTCTTTCATTTAAATTTGGAATTTATCTAAATTCAACCACTGAATGTTTTTACTCTTGAATAATTATGATCAACAAATTTACGTAGGTAGCAAAATATTTGTTTATATACTGCTTTTTATGCCTTAGATACACTCACAAAATAGCAAATAATATCCTTTGAAATACCAAGTTCAGTAGTTCAAAAAAATTATCTGTAACAGAAGAAAACAAATTATTCGCTCTACACCACTCTTCTTACCTGCCACTGAAGCATATGGAGATCTTATTTTCTAATTTATTGTCATTTTACTAGAAATATTTAGAACAATTAAAATTATTTCAGTTTGAATGTCAGCCCACTCTTCAGTGTCATTCCAGGACAAATGTGTCACTTATTTTTACATTCTTCTTTGAGCCCCAGAGTTTTATAATCATGCATCATTCTTTGACTTTTTCCACAATCTACCATTTAGACACCTCCTGACAACTAAACATTGGCAGTGCATGCCATAAAATTACTTCTGTTCCTCCCTGTCATGAACAAATGTAGTAAAACCTCTAACAGCAAATCAATGTCTACGCTTTGTAACAAGTATAATTATGGTAGGAAGAGGCATGCAAATCAATATGAAGATTGTGAGTAAAAGCTTTAGGTTTGTCAGTCATTCTTAGTAGCTGTTTACATTCTGTACATTCATAAAGCACTTGGAAGAACAAAATAATTATGTTTGAAACCTACAACACAGACCTCACAATTATCATAGCAATAATACACTTCTGTACCCACAAAGCTTTAAGTATTCTCATGGAGAAACAGAGGTATCACATCTCACCTGTCCTATGCCAAGAGAGCTTGGTATAAATAGTGCAGAATTTAAAAGCACTACACAATAAAGATACCAGTGTGTGACAAACCCATTATTTCACCGAGAGGTATGATACTTCTCTCCGAAAGGCAATAAAAAGTAAATTTCACACTGCACTGTACATAAAGAACAGTTAAAATGAAAAATCTGTTGTGTGACATCCTGTGGTGTTAACAATATAGGCAGATCAAGATAAGTGGGTGGATTTGGATCATCATCAGAAGACATAAGGCCATATTTGCCAGTCTATTATGTCATGTTTCTTGAATTCATGAACCCAAGAGTGCAATAAGTTTTTGTGACATGATGGAGAAGTTACATTTTATACGCAGGAAAGATAAATGAATTAAAACGAGTAACTGCATTGGGGTTTTTTAAAATGTTATTGAGCAATACAGCATACGGAGAATCCTGAAGTCTAAAGCATACAAACCATTCAGAAAATAGCAATGGAAAGCAAACTGTGATTGCCAGATGACTTACATCAAATTAGCCCCTACCTTTGTAAACCAGAACAGTAGGACAACGTAAGAAAATAATGTTAAAGAGATTCTTTGTCAAGTTAAAAGTGAGCACAGCACCAAAACCACATGTATTATGTCTGGAGTTGATGATTCACTTGAAATGTTGTTCTTTTCCAAGAGTGGCTCAACCCATTGGGAAGGGCTGTAACATTTTGGGAGCAACAGTTACTCACATTTCCCTTCAACCATTTCCATTCAAAGCACAGATTTAAAAATAAATTGTGAAAAGAACAATTTAAAGAGAAAATGATGGTCAAGTTGTTAGGGAATGCCGCAGTTCTACCCAAAGTTTTTAACTTTTAGTATTTGACCAATTATTAGTTATTTTGATGCAATTGCATTTATCTTCAGTCACTAAAAATGTATACAATTTTGCACTTTTGAACCAATGCTTTAACAATATGCTAATTATACAGTTCAGATGATCTGGAAAGAAATCCATTTTGCACTGATGATATAAGGGAGTGACAGTACAATTTACATTAAGAAATGTTTTCTCATTTTTCTCAAAAATTGGTTTGCACTCAGCCGGAGAAATCTAAATTCAACCAACAGGCATCCCTTCCTGCTTCTCCATGGTTACAAAATAACATGACAATCTGAATGACGAACAAGATGCACATAAGAATGGGTTACAAAAACTCATCTGGACACAGGTAGGCAGGCAATGTTTTCTTTTGTAATCTGATTAAACAGATGATTACTGTATAGAACAATAGTGAAATGCTAGTAGCAGATGATTCTCAGAGACATTATCAATTAGCTAGAAACATTTTGAATTAGCTATTCCAAAATGTCTAAATTAGCCCCTAGGGCAGCTGGTCAGTCCACCTTCCTGACCTGAAGACTTCTAACCGGAGAAGCTAATACAAAGATTCCTCTTTTGTTTATGGCTTTGGTCACATATCTTTTGTTACTCCAAGTTTAACAGTACTGTGCCACAGTGTGTGTCTGGCACACATTTTCCTGCTACATTAATACAAACCTGTACAGATGAGCTTGAAAGAGTTATTGGTTCATTGTGATTTTCCTTTTACTGTTCAAGAGATACAGACAACATTGACTGGGAGATGGCACAGTGAGAATCCTGCTTCCTGGCACACTGCTCTTCATCAGCTACAGACATCTAAGCACATGAAATCTGAGGGCTAAAAACAGTCTTGATTTATTCACTTGATTCAGAGCTATCTTGCCAGATATATTAGGAAAAAAAAACAAACCATACCCATAACTTATTCTCAGACTGATATGTTTCACTACTTTGTGGATTCTTGGGGAAATACAGAAAATGCATCTCCCAAGTTTCTGGGACCATATAGCTTTACAGATACAGATGCACCACTTGGAATTTAGTGACAGGCATTTGACGTAACATTAAACATGTACCTATGCATACCAAAGTTAAGTTTAACACTTTTTAATGATATGCCACAGATAAGACTCATTAAGATTTTCTTAGACACACATTTTAAAATGGTCTGGCATCCATAAGTGTAGATGCAGAGTTTTTCCAAGAGTATCAACAAAGTGGGCAGAAAAATAGGGAAAAAAAAAAAGAGGATGAGTAATTCAAGTAAATGATTACAGACAGACACCAACCACTTTTATAATTTTATTTATTAAATGATGCTTATTTAAATAATTTAGAGTGACACTATTACATATTTCCATCAGACAAAACTTGGAATTTTGGGAAGAACATTTTGCTTGAGAGAACACCACCTTCAGGTAACCACTTCCTAGCTTCTACTTGTGTTGTAAATTTATTCCTCACAGTGAGGAAGAGAACTCGAACACGAAATTAAAACCAGCATTATTAGAAGACTTAACAAGAAGTGTAAAGACAGAAACATGTAAGCCTGAGGATAAAAAAAAAAATCCATCATAATTCCACAAAATAAAGATGAGGTTAATCTGAAACCTATGAAAATTAATATCAAGATTTTAATTGACCTCAGCAGGTTTCAGTTAGGCCTTGCATGTTCAACATGATGGTTCAGTGTAATTTTGCTGTGTTCCTAAAGAATGCTCATCCTGTCACCATTTTACATTCTCTCATCAGTTTTTTGATTTTCACTGAACCTGAGATGTCTGAAATGACTCTGCAGTTACCTCCTTTGCACAAACAAGTTTTCAAAGGCATTTTTGAGTATGCAAAAGTAAATTTTAACAGTTACTGGTTTTCCTTTAAAAAAAGAAAGCCATGATGTATCTGAAGCTCTGCAGTGATTTTCTCTGGAATATGTTAGGGTGATAAACTGCAGACTCTGAAAAAAAAATACATAGAGGAAATCAATGGTATTTTCAAATACACACATAAAATTCACTACACCAGAACATTTCAGCCCTTACAATGAGAACAACTCACACAGCGTGACAGTGAAATAGAAGAGGTGGAGGACATCAATGGGCCTGTTTAAAGTTGAATTGAAAATGAGATTTATTTTGGAAGTGAGCGCTTATTACATTTTTTTTTTTTACAAAACTGTGTTTTGATTTTCAGATCATTAGAATGACTTCGTAACTACAAAATATTTGTCATAATCAGGAATCCACTGTAGTTTTTTAACCAACATTTTATGCAGGCAAGTGATTGTGTTTTATGTGTAGAAAAAGTGTTTGTTTTGTTTTGTTTTTGTTGTTTGTTTGTGGTTTGGTTTTTTTTTGGTTTGTTTTTTGGTTTTTTGGCTTTTTTTACTCCAGGAGTTTGGGATGCCAACAGCTTAACAGCTACTGACAGCTTAACAGCTCTTTCATTCTCACTCCATATCACTAAACCTGAAAACCACCCTCTAAAAATAGTGAATTTGATCAGTGTTTCAACCTAAACACTTCACTGTTTCAGGCTTCATAGGCAGAAAAACAGTATGATAAACTAGAGTCAGTATATCATGTCTCTGTTCACTTTCCTGGCACTATCTGCTTGAAGCCAAGAGAAACCATAACCTGCCAGTTGCTGTATCATGGTCCTTTTAATGATACAAAAGCATGTACAGTGACTAAGCTTAGGATAACTCCTCACAGTTGTCCATTTTTCCACTTTTTATTTTGTTTTTGTTTTTACAGGAGAGAATCATAAAATGTTTCCAGAAGTTGAAGAGATAATTAAAAAAAAATAATAAAAGAAGTCTCTATAATAGAGAGCAATGCTAAAGGTGATAGGAATTCTAGACAGAGCAAACATTTGAAGTTCCCCTGTTACAACGATGGTCTTGTGATTCAGGCATTTGACATCACACACCTGAAAATCTTCAGTGCCTGCATTTGGAGGCTTGACTCTTCTCTTGCACGAGGTCTGTGAAACAGAACAAGGGCAAAAGATCAATTTCCATCCGTAAGAAGACAAATTACCTGCATGCAACTCCACAATGCTGATGCTGTTCATAGACATATATACAAATGATTACCTGATTTGTGTTTTCCAGCTCCAGAAATGCAGGATGCTGTGAGTTTTCTACCTAACACCTCTCATACTGGCATTTCTGCTGCACTACTGGCAGCCACCGGCAGAAGAGTATCTGATGTGCAGGGCTCCATCAAGTGAAATTTCCATTTGGCCTTTTTAAGTCATGAGTGTTGGACTCTGCACAAGTAATAATACAAAATATCTCTCACCTGCAAATGATTTACAATAACATAATCAATAATGTATTTCCTGTGATCCAGTTTCCCACGCAAGAAAACAGCATTCAGCACATAGAAATATTTTAAAAGAAGACACGACAACAAATTCCAGTCATTATGGTTTTTATATCATTGCTTTCTCTCCTTTCACATACGTGTACGGTCAAAACAGTTACATCAAGAAACGACCATTCAGGAGTTCATTTATACAGCTCACCTACCAAAAGACATTGCTAATAACTGAACATTTTCTGTGATTCTGCCTGAGGGCTCTGGGGTTTAAACTGCTGTGTTGGCTTTCGCTTACCAATGGAGAAAAGTTGCTACCAATTATTTTATCTAACCTACCCTGCATGCCTCTTGTACATAATGACATTTTTGAGACTTTAAATCTCTTTGCTAAAGGCACTAAATGCAGATGTGTGCTGGGTTTGAGGTTTGTAACTTGTAGAACAGAAAAATGTGGCTGGTTAAATGAATGCTGGTCAAAGGATTGAATCAAATCACTCTGAATTCGTCATCTAAAGCACATTATTGGAAAGTTACCAAGAGTCAGACAATGTATGGAACTTGCTAACCTTCAACAGCATGTTCACGTATCCGAATTCTTAATTTTAAATCATATTTTTATCCATACTAAGTGGTTTTCTTTCTTCTGTGCTGTACATTATTAATTAGAGAACATAATTACATTGTAAATCAGATTATCTACTTGAAAAATAATTGGGAGGTGGTGAGCCAGAGGGGGAGTGAATAGAAGGGTTATACTGGCTATTTAGACCTGCTCCAAGCTCCATATCTGTGCATCATCTATAAAGGAAAGTGTAGGTGAAAAATCCCTCAGCAATTTACTTGGGGTCTAGTAACTTTTTCCTTCCTCCTCCCTGGGAGCGTATATGTGCACAAGAGTGTGTGCAGGAGTACTAGCTGGGTGCATCTCCATTTCTTTCAAAGATCCTCTTCTCTTTTTCCCTGTCTGATGTCACTTGCTCTATCAATGTAATACACCACTTGCTATCAAACTTCTTTATTGTTAGAAGTACAATACTTCTGTTTACACAATAAACTAAAAAGCTTACTCCCACTACAGACAGCATAATTTCTTTTTTATAAGGCTCTTTTGGATTTCTTCTTTCTTCTCAATCATCTTTAGCCTCCCTGCCTCAGACCTTTCTCTTCGTTTCCGCAAAAAACATTATCAGAGAATCCTAAAATTCAGCGGTACTGTAATTACCCATACGGTACCATAGACCTTGCACTCAGTAACTGTGTCACCGTACTCTGTGCTGCAAGGAAATCCTTTAGAAAGTCTTTTTTTGATCTTATTTTTTGTTAGCTTCATCCAATGTATTATCATTTGATACTCAACTATGTAGGTGAAATGGAATTCAGCAACTATGGCCACTTGACAGGAAATAGATCTAAAAATTCTAATAAAATTGTATTCAGCTCAAGCACCACCAAGCATCTTGAGTTACTCATCTCAGAATCCCTAACAAATAACACGTTTCATTTCTTCTCAACATAAACGCTTTCCAAGTTCTCTAGATGAATTGTTACATTTTTCCCAAGTCAAAATTAATTTCCCCTTTTACAGTTAGACCTTCTGTGTATCTCTGCATGATGTCTGTCCCAATGATGACTGCAATTATTTCAAACTTTTTCATTCATATGCACTTCATCACAATCTTCAAGATGTCAGTCTGGCAACACCCAACGTGCTTGTCTGTAACAATTTAATAAACTGTAGTTTAGAGACTGCCAGGTATATACAGCACCACATCATGTTTTGACTGTCTGACAGCATCCTGTCCAAGCAGTTAAACTGGTTGTGTTTGGAGAATAATATTTTGTGTAACAGTTGATCATTATTGGACTACAACCTAAAGATTCTAGATCTAAATCTAAATAATCTGTATTTCTTAATAGTCACTCATTAATTTTATAGTGCCCTCAGTAAATAAAAAAAAAGTTTTTGCCTGGCCAGATTTGTCATCTTCCTTCTTTCATCACAAAAGTGCCACAGCATACTCTGTTACATTGCCAAGCAGTTACCGTTCACAGCTACCCTTGTAAGACTGTATGGTAGGTTGGCCAGAACCAGGTCAGACTGTTCTGTAGATCCTTCTGCTTTCAGGTCTCACCCATGTGAAATACACAGCATCACCAAATGCAATCAAGGAACACACTGATTAATCTACGTTTACTCTGTGTAGGCATACCTGTTCACGCAAAGGTGCAAAAGTACCTCTTGCCTCTTGGTGGCATCTGCTTTTCTTTTCTCATTCAGTTATAAACTTGGCATGCTCAGCCAAAGTTATCCCGATATCCTGTCTACTGTACTACAAATCTGAAAGTCTTGAATCACGTCCACTGAGTTGTCACAAGTGTGACCGTTTCCTTACGATCTAGTTCCTGTTTCAATTTTGGTAACTGGAATCAAAAGATCCCTCAAGTAACTGTTGTACAGTCAGGAAATGCCACATGGTAAGAACACGAGGCTGCTACACCTCCTGCAGTCTCTTCATTTTGATGCTAGGAGTTTCCCATTTTGGCACTTTTGACATGCCTTCAGAAAGCACGATGAATGCTTTTGCATTTCAGGCGCCCATTTTAGTATTCCAGAATGTGATTATTCTGGATTTCCCCCTTGTCCCCCAGCACCTAACGCTATCTAGACTGGAGATGGCAATCAAATATTGAAACTGTAGCGGTTAAGTTACTTTGCCCAATTTGTAGGAAGTGTAAATTAATGTCAAGATTTTCTTTTGGCAATTTTCAAAAGAAAAATTACTTGTAGATTTTTTGTGCCATATCTTAAGACTGCAGGTAAACCAGTATGGTTATGGCAGACCTTTTTCCGTGTTGTAATTTTCCTTTAACTTAGCATGATGCCATTTGTACAAAATTCCTGGCTGATCTCGGCATACATTTACAGATTTATATTTAAAGCATACATTTATTGATTAATATGTGAATGCACTGCACTACTGACCCTAGTCCTGTGAAACAAAGACTATTTGTGCAAAGCGATGGGAGACTTCTTGCATACGCTGGCTGTTTTTACTGACCATTCCAATGCAAATAAAAATTCAATTACTATGTAATCTCAAAGTTTCAAATAATAAAAATGTAAAATTTTTGACCAAGAGCTTTTCTTGAGTTGTACTGTTAATAAAAGTTCAGTTTGCATAAAAATACCGTTTGCAGTGTCTCAAACGCAACAGATGGTTGTGCCTTCTCTTGAAAAATATGAAAACGATGTCACGCATTTCACAAACAGTCCATCCATAAACTTGTGTTTCAAAAGACTGTGATTAAAGACAATATATCTTCCAATAGATTACCATGCGACTATGAAAGAGAAGTATGTAACATCAAATGAACTTTCACTTATCCTCAATTTCACCCCCACTCATCATATATATCAGAAAACATTGGTATCCCTGTATTACTCCACTTGGAATTTCTCCCAAAGGATGATGCAGTCAATAGTAAACTATTCTCTAAAATATAAAGTCACAGCTGGTTGGAACAGAGCATTTGCATGCCAGGCACAGAACACAGCTGCACATATACAGGGATTTCACCCACGTTGTCATTTGGTATTGGGGTAGTTTCACATAATTAATGTGGGGTTTTTTACTTATTATTACAAGTCCGTTCTTGAAGTACACAGCTCTAAGTCCTGCAGGGAATGTCACATATCCTCTAGATGTCTCTGGAGATTAATTCTGAGAACATTATAACTCTGAGCAGGATCCATTGTAAGGAGTCAATCATTATATTAGCATTATAACTGTTATTCAATATTTGCTCTGTTGGAAGAAACAAAGTATTTTTGTGCCTGCAGTCTTGACTCTAGGCTAGCCTCCACATGCACACTAAGCTGTTATTTTCTCTATAGATGTGTTTCCATCTCGAGATTTACCTCTGAATTTTAGCAATTTTTTTTTTTTTGGATAACATTTTAGTTACAGCAATATGCTGTAGTTCTGTAATATTCTTTGATATATCCATATTAGGAACTGATACCAGCAAAATGTTGAGCAAAAGCTGCACGGCTGAAATTTTACTGTGAGAATCTGGTTTACAAAACTGCAAATTTCATTACTGATTTTTCAGTACCCTTAGTATCATTATACTAATAACTCTTAAAAATGTAAATGGACATACACTTTGGATTTACATACTTTATTTTACGATGTTTGCACTACAGTGATAGAAATAGAAAAGACTCTTGTGATAACAGTTTTCCACAGTTTTATAACTGACTGCAGCTTTGTTTCACACCAACTTTTGCAGATGACATACAGTCTGCTACATGTAGTAGCATACTCTGGATACTACTCTGTATTGGAAAAAGGCATAGCTAATCCAAAACTGGCTGGTGTCACTTCCCGTTTATTTCAGCCAGCTTCAAACAGGCATTTAGGAAACAGGCCATGAAAAGAGTAAGTGCATTTGCATGGCCATTCCCATCTGGGCATATGGCAACCCAAAACTTAAATGGGACATCTTTCCTTGAGAAGAACATATAGCATATCTGCACTTTGGTAAGCTGGAAATGCTACGGAAATATATCTGTTTGCAGGAACAAAAAATGCCACCCTTTTATCGAACAGCAATCTGTACTTACTGGAGATAAGTCACCACTCGAGAGAAGCTCAACTGGTTTTCAGTGGTTTTGGTCTTGAACAATTAGTCACCACCTTCATTTGTGATTTGCTTCATTAAAATACATCATCAAGAACAAATGCAATCAGTGTAAAAAGACGGAAGAACAGAAAACGGTGTGTGCCTTTGGATAGAAAGAAAAGAGCCTGCACAGCATAGCATAGCAGTTGCTAGCTAATGTATAAACTCCTTAAAAGCAAAGTTATGTCACTGCAAAACCAGAGATTTTAGCAACCTTGGTGCTTCTCCTAAAGTGTAAGTAGGGAGAAAGGAAGGAAAAAAAAGACACCTTTTTATGAGAGATTATGTAGTCTCTACAATCGAGTAAATTTAGTTGCTGTTGCAGCAGAGGAATGTGATAGGAAATTTTACAGTTGAAGGAAAAATGTCACAGTATTTCGATAAGAGAGCGATGAACTTTTTTTCCCTTGTGCCATTATCAAGGCGAAGTGAACAAAATACATCATTTATAACCCACTGCTCTACCATTATCTCCTGGTGAGACACTTGTTTTAAAACACACAAGGACCTTTTTTCTCTAAGACTAAAGCTCTCTGTGAGGCTCAGTCTTCCTTTATAACCATGAAAGAAAGTTGACACTTGTGTGGGCCAAAGTTTCCAGGCAACCACACAAGGGCACTTATACACCCTCCAGGTCACCCCTCGTTCTGAAGTACAGAGGAAGCATATGAACAGTATATGTCCCTTTGATCACAGATACCATCTAAAACTGATGTGGAGAGAAAATCCTGCACTACGGAAGAAAGGCACTACAGTCTCCTCAAAGCTTTTTATTACCTAATATACGCGGAAAGTAAAGGTTAGCATGTTAGTGCAAAACTGCTAAAATATTTTTTTCTCTTTTTCTCTTAGCAAAGCACCACTGACTCTTTCCTGACATTTAGTGCTCTCACATAGGTATTCTTGCTCCCTGCATTTTTTTAAAACACTAATTTCCAAGATAAGAGCACAGTCACTCTACTGTACAATATGCATTCAGCAAACCTATCCTCAAGCATGCAATTGTGTACGAGCACCAGAACTGTGCACGAGAGAGCATTTAGTGGAGGGAACTTCAAGTAGAGGCACATTTACAGACATACATAAAATTCCACAAAACTCCTGTGTCAATATACCAAGCCTACAATGTAAATAGAAAATGAGGAACACACCCTTTTAATTTATGTTAAATAAGAGAGAAAATATTTGTAGTCAAAGTCTGGCGCTAATTAGTATAACCAGTGTCTGTTTAGTAGAATTAAATATCTGTTTTAGTAGAATTAAATGTACATGAAACTAAGGTACCATATCAGAAGATAACAGGGTGGAATATTCTGGAAAACCCCTCATTACTACTCACATACTTTATTTGTCCTGTAGTATGGAAGTCAGGCTCAGACTTAAGTAGCCAATTTAACTTATTTCATGAAAATATATAAAAAGCCTGTTTCCAGAAATGGCAGATGAGTTTACTGGAACCCTCAGGTTATTCCACTACTCCTACACAAAATGTGTTCAACAGCTCAAATGGTTTGTCTTGACTGTTAATGTTAATGCATTTGCTGAGTCAGTGCGGGAAATGAAAATGGAAATAAAAATAGGAAATACAAAAAAAATGTTCTGTGTTTACATTGAAATGTACAACATTTAATTCTAACAAAAAAATAAAAACCCAAGAGAGAAGCCTAATTATAATAAAATTGATTGCTTCCAGATCATTTTTAGATGCACAAACACAGGATATGTTTATGTAAATACTTATCAAAATAATGCATCAGGTAACCGAACCTGAATTGTCACCTTCAGTTTCAGTTGCACAAGTAAAAAATGAGAACGAAAGCTAGAGATTTTGAATTATTTATCAAAATTTTCATCTGGAGACAGGTATTCACAAACACCTATGTGAAAACCCCCGAAGTATAATAAAACAGAATGCTTATTTCTATTTTCTTATTGCTTGTTCTTTTTCACTTAAATTAAAATGGACAGCCACAGTTCCTCAAGTTTTTGCTGATACTGCCATTATCTTGGGAACCTCCAAAAATCCTGAACATTTTCACTGATATGAAATTCCAACCAAGTCATTGCCTGAATAATGAATGCAAAAGCTCAGACCATAAGTAAATTATGAAACTTAAGAAGTAAATTAGTAAGGCAAATATAGTCTGCTATTATTATATAAACATTTCTGTTCCCCATTGCACAACTGAAAAAAACCCCAAAAATATTTATGTTAAATGAAAGACTTTTCACATGTTTTGCTGAATTACGTAATATTTCTTCTCACATTGTAGAAACACTGCCAGATTCATTTAGTTGGATAGATCCTTACATCAAGAAAGAATATTTACAAGTTAAGCCATTCAGGACTCTGAATGAAATCAATTTAGCAATATATTCTTTCAGAGCTTTACTATAACACTTAAGATTTAATTGTCACACTCCAAAGCTGGTGGGCAGGTCAGTCTGTTACCGAGCTCTTACATTTAACTTCGGTGGAGAGTGGTTGGTCTAAGACCAACAGACTCTCTCTAGCAGGAAGATAAGTTAATTTCACAGTTATCACAAAATAACATATGATATTAGGTGGTAGCGACATGATAACTCCACTGGAAACAATGGTAATTACATAGTAAATCGTGTCAATGATACTGCATTATCTCCTAACTGTTCAATTAACTCGTGTCACCACTGCATACTATGTTTAGAAAGTTGCTGATGCAATATTTCCGTATCATAATTGCAAAGATAGTTGAAGAAGATAGCACTCCATAATTTTAGAAAGTTTCTAATATTACTTTGTGAAACTATTTCTACTATGAAAAACAAACAAATATTGAGCTGAAGCATGAGACCTAAAAACCTGGAAGATACCACTTGAAATGAAAACAGGTTGGCAAGACTGTCATAAAACAAATTACTTTCTCTTCTTTCATGCAGGGAATGAGACATTATTTCATAAATAAAATTCCAATTGATATTTATTCACTTTATCAAACGGTAAGAGCCCTCAGCCATCATTAAAACAATTACAGATTTAAACCTTGAAAAAAAAGTAACTTTTCCTGTGCTGTGCAGATAGTCTGATACATGCAGATAACTTTATAGTAGAGGAATATACTTAGATTCTAAAAGAGTACAAACATGATGAAAAAAATTAGGTTTTCTGTCACTCACTCAAAATGTTGCACTTTCACCAGTGACGTAACTGGTCTTCTCATTTTTACTCATACAAATCAAAAGTCCAGTGAGGTGAAAGGAATTACTCAGACATAAAATGGAATAAAATCCTGCCAGGAAACGCAGAGGGCTATTTATCTTGTTATTGCCTTTTAATATTCAAGACTGCAAGATACGATTGTTCTCTTCAAACGGTGTCATGTTCTGTCCATCCATACACCACTGCTTTGCAGTTCAACAAGTTTACCCTTAACCGCTATTTTCGCAAGTACAGAATTAAGTCATCAGCTGGTACAAATCAAATTTATAGTTAGATCCAAGCCAAGGCAGACAAAAGGTGTTAGGCTGGTTTAAAGCATCTTAAAATCTTGCTCAGCAGTAGCCCTTTCTATGAAAGAAATGTCCAGTATCTGTGAGCCAATCCCTAAATACCGACCAATAGAAAGGTTTAAAAAATCTCTCTGTGATAATGATGCTTTGGGACACAGGCACCTCAGAGACAAGGAACTTTCTGAAAATGTCCCAGAGTATCTTCATCAGGAGACTTGTGGCAATGAAAGCACACTTTAGATTATACAGCAACATTTACCTGCAACAGAAACACTTCTGAAGCATGAGGGATTTTTGTTGCAGTTTTCAATTTTCCTTTGTGACAATGCTGTTTCATACAGCTTGTTTAGATTTAGAGCACCTCTTTCAAGGCCAACTCCACCCACTTTTTCATCTCTGCTCATACCAGTTTTGTGGTTATAAGAATACAAAGGAATCTGCACAATTTTAGTGCATGACTCATTTCCAGCAAATCAACACACATACTTTCAATTTGTTATGCATGAGAGATGTGTAAAACTATAGAGGTTTGGGCCTCCAGAGGACAAAATAAGCAAAATAAGCAAGCACTGTATCTAAATCATAACTGAAGTTAAACTCTACTTTTAATACAGACAGTACAGTGAATTCACAAATACCAGGAAGGTATCAGACCACATCCCAGATTTGTCCTCATAAGGGACCATGTAACTGGTGTCTATACCGGTCAATCTGTCTCCTGAGGAGTGACATATCGTTCAAGTGATGCGTCCACTCTCCATCAGCCTTCCTTCTCCTAGTCCTCAAAAGATGCTATTAATCTCCTATGCGTGGCCCTGTCTGTTTCTTCTGAGGTTACGGATGTCACCTTGGAAATTAAATCAGCGGCAAATAAGGAAATAAAACAAAATCCACTGAGTTCAAACTCAGCCCAAACCTCTTCTAAAACAGGGATACCAGTAGGTTAAGGTAAAAATTCCTAAAAGCTCTATTTTGTAATTAAGCCTTTGAATTTATGCTGTTTCCAGTTGCATCACAGAGTAAGAGTACAAGTACAAAAGCAAGAGAACAGACATCAGCAAGAGTAAATACATCAAAGAAAAGCAAACCCCAAAAATTCTTCCCCAAATTATAAATAATTTAGTTAAGTTACCTAAAAAAATCTACACACAAAAAAAAAGAAAAAGAATAACCAGGTGCATATTCCTATCCTAACAGCAAAACAGTACAGTAGGAGGACTCCATGTTGCTCTACTTTGGGAGAATTTTTCAGGTTGTTTTCTGTTTATAATGCACTTACATTTCTCAGTTTGGCAAAAGCCTTTCAACACAGACACGCGAGTTCAATGTTCTGAAAGTGGTCTGAATTATGAAAGAGCAAATCAGTCATTTTGTGGTTCACTCTTGCCAGTTTCTGCAACTAGGATAATAGAAAATAGCAAAGCTGAAATAAAATAAAAAGGTTGCTTTGGTTGTTTGGGGCTTGTGGGTTTTTTGGCTTTACCATCTTCCAGCATCCTCCACAGAACTTTTGAGAAACAAGACATTTCTTTTGAATCAGATATCCATTATCAATTTGGACAGAGAGTGTCTGAACCAGTATTATCTGCAAATGATTTATGAGGGCAGGTATTTCTCCACCTGAACATTTTAGTGAAACCATAAATATCAGTACAGACAGAGGCTGGGATTCAAAGAAAAAGCCTTGAAAAAAATTTTATATGGGAAGCTACTTCTATCTGATGAACATTTTAACTCACCATTTATGCATTTGTAAAGAATTTTCACGTTAGCCAAATCTCTCCTCCTTTCTTACTAATATTTTCAACATATTTGCTATAAATACTTATTAATAAAACCTACTGAGCTAAGCCAACTGATCAGATGTCTTCCCACTGATTTCAACTAAGAATGCATCGAAGTCTGAAACATTATTCAGAAGAGTACATTCAAATATAGCACAGTAAAACCAGCAAGTTAAATTGTTCATGAAGAATGTCCTCAAAAATCCTTAGAGATGCAGTATCCCCTTGTCTCTTACGTAACTTGCAACATACTGAGCATCAATAAGGCATTTACGTTTGGGAGCCATCCATCTCCCCGTCTCTAAAATGGTGTCAGTAATTCTTCTAAATGGAGGAGGATGGTTTTATGAACAGATCTATAGGGACCACCTACCTCAGGGTAGACTGGGTATATCCAGCTCCTTTAGCCTTCTTTTCCAGACCCTGTTCAGACCCTGAGATTACATTGGAAGCACCACACAACTTTATTAATACAAAAATTCAAAACCAGTTTAATGATCATTTTGATTTATATTCGGAGTATCCAACACAGTCTATTTCACGAAGACAAAACAAACAAAAAGTGCCTGTTCTCTGGGGAATTGGGTTTTTTTAGTTTTGTTTTGGGTTTTGGGTTTTTTTTTAAGATTTAATTTCATCTTCTAGATATTCAAGATTTTCTGAACTTTTTAACCTTTTTTCTGCATTTTGTTTATTATTTCTACTCACAGTTCTAATAATGTATATATTAACCATGCTTTCTATCAGAAGATTTTAAAACGTTGGAAACAGAGAGAGAATGAAGTATCACAGCTTCCTATTTAAGATATCATGGTAATATTAGCTTTCTTGAAAGGTTAACAAAGTATACAACCTCACTGAAACTTGACTTCCAACGTGTTTCTAATTCACCAGTGAAGCCTTTTACCTGTGAAAGCCAGTTCCTAGACACCGAGAACAGGGCATCAGACAATCAAGGTCAAATTTTAGGCATCAGGGAGCTGGCAAGTGACATGGAGGAAATTACTTGGTATTCTCATTTTTTTTTATTGTGCTTTTATAACTCCAAAACCACACGGTTTTTACATCATCCACTTAGAAAACTGAAGTGAACAGAGAGTTTTGTTAGCTTTGTATACTACAAAATGCGTATCTGTAATGTGTTTATGATTTCTTTGCTTGTATGATGTGTTACACTTAGCTATGAAAACACAATAAATAAAATATTGTCCAAGCAATCCAGAGAAACAACTTTCACCATGGTGAAGACCCCATTAGGAAGAACTGCAAGACCTAACTCAGATTTCCTTCCTCGTACTTATTGTGTAAGGGAGAATACATGGAATCCACTCTACTGGTTGTAGATGAGTTCTTGAAAGAAAAAAAAGGGAGCCCACAAACCTTTCACACCCTTTTTTAGCTCATCACCAAATGGTGTGTTCATCTTAGAGACTCTTAAATCCTTCCTGTCAAAATATAAAGGGCTCAGTCAGGGCTGGTAATCCAGCGCAAGGAGGAGGGGGAAATGAAATGACCAAGAACTGCTGCAGTAAGGGCGTTAAGGGAAAGAGGAGGCTGCCACCGCAGTGGGGCTGCACAGAAATACTTGGAGCGTCCTGCAAGTAGCAATATGAAAACACTGTGCTGAAAAACTGCTACATTTTATTGATGTATGGTTATGCCGTGACATAAATACATAAAGCACACGATTTGCCAGAAAACAATATATTCTCTGTGTACGGCTGCTAATAACCTTATTTACAACCGACGCGTGTTGCATAACCCTGTAATACAGATGTTATGATACACAGGAACTTAGTACTATAGTGACTTGAGTGAACAAGAAAAGAATTTACCATCAAATTACTGCCTCCTTCCCCCTAAAAAGTATCTGACTAAAGCAGAGATAATGCAAAGTTCAGCTATCAAAAATGGCTTCATTAAGAACTTTAATGAAGCACATGGGAGCTATTTATTGACTCCTCAACTATTAAGACATAGCATTATTACTGCTTTAATAGTATTTCCATTTTCATTTAGGAAATAACTAATCAAGGGATCAATGTACCAAAGACTTTATTTTCTCTCCCATGGGTCACTGAAAGTACATTTTTTAAAATGCAAAAAACGTAAAGGCAATTCCCCCCAGTGCCATATCACATAAGCAATTTAAAGAAATAACAAGGAATGCTAAAGGTCAATGGCTTCCGATCTAAGCCATGTTATAAAACAAATGAAAATTGTTCATGGTAATTCTACCTTTCTGGTGGAAGTAAGAGATCGCTTTCACATCAAAGAGGCTTACCTCCGAAGTATGCAAAGCACCTCCACCCTGACCTGCTGTCAACCTGTGAGACATTTCTATTTCTCAGCCTCACTTAGAATGCAAACTACTGTTTTCCTGGTAGTTCTCACAGCTCCACTTCCTTTGAGGTACAGATGTGTAGCCAAAGAACCCAATCAGATAACACCCATTTACATATTTATAAAGTCTCCTGTAAAATCTCGTATCAATTGTTGCCACTATATATAGCCCTTTTCAAAGTATCTTGTGGGCACAAGCGCTCCACTGCACTGCTCCCTTCAGGAGTCCAGATATATCGTATAATGTGATTTCAATGTAAATGTGGCCCATCACACAATCATACCACTTCACAAACTCTTTTCTGCTGGGGTAGCTTAAATCTAAACACACTCAAGCAGCTTGCTGCACTGGAGCAAGATTTCCTCCACATAAAAAAAGTCAAAACCCCCAACACAACAATGCCAAGGAAAAAAAATCTGAACATTTTCTGCAGAAAGATGGGCCGTCTCCAAATCCTTGTGCCCTATCAGACAAATTAAAGTAAATCAAGCATGAAATGAAGCAGAAGAGCCCCGAGATAAGGCTCCTTTAAGTCGTTTACAGATTAGGATAGAGAGAGGTGCATCTGGTCTCTGGCAGTGAAGGAGGCCAGTTTCTCATCTCACAATAGCAGCCTGTGTATAGGATTACCTTACCTTGTCACTGACAAGGGAAAAAGCGCCTGCAAAATGTCTCTAACTAACTTCCTAATGTTCCCAGCTAAGTTCTCTTATTAAAGTATTAACTGTTACAATGATAGAAATAAATTTTGATAAAACAAAATAAAAACAGACACTAGTCTGATTTATGAGCTGGTCAGACACTGATAAACTGGAGGCTCTGCTAACAGCAGATGAGCCTCTTCGCTTATCAGTCAGGATTTCACTGCTAGAGACAGCAGATAACTTTCCAACTGGAATCAGTGATTCAGAGAACTGTGTGTTACTGGTCAGACTGGTGCTCTAGCAGCACCTAAAAGGGCCTCTTGTGTTATCAGATGGGATTTTGCACTGCATGCAGTCAGACATTTCCCTGCTGGAAGCAACGGCCAAGCTCAGAGGTCTGCACAGCTAATGGTTAAACTGGTGCTCCCACTGCAGCAAACCAGCTTCTCTCCTCTTATCAGCTGCCATTCAGCTTCTACAAATTGGAGGCCTTTCCTCCTCCCTCCTTTCCAGCAGAATACATGTCTTTCCTGCAGCACCCTCACCCACTTCTGCTTCTCCCTTGTAGACCCTTTAACCCAACCTACCAGCCTCACATGTGACCCAGCTCCCACCATGCCCATGATGCCGTGGCGCTGACCCACAGGACGCTGCACCCTGGGGCCAGGCTGACCTGCTGCCCCATGGGCTGGAGCTGCCCCAGCTGCACCCAGGACACCCGCCTGGCCAGCCCGACACAGCTTTGGCAGGTGGCACGCTCCCCTTGGAGGGGGCTGGGCCGCAGGAGCACTTTGGCACTGGGCTAAGGAAGGCTGTCCCAGGTTTGCAAGATTAAGGCACTCCTGATAGCCTCTCTGTTTCTGTACCCCTCAACCCCACCGTGCTCAACACCTTGTAATCTGGATAGGAACACCCTGCTCCATGACATTCCTCCAGGTGTGCCCCTAGTTTTGCTGTTGTGTGCTATCCTACAAATGCAGTGATTGCTCTGGGTGCAAAGACATGTCCTATACTGTGAACAAACAAAAGTAAGGGATCTCTCCAGCAGTAATCAAGCACAGTTATTTAGTAAGAAGAAAGCAGGTAGCTGCAAGTTATCGCATAGTCATAGCTGGATGTTTACAAAGTCTTTTTCAAAAGACTTGAAGTAACGAATCCACTTAACAATTGGTTCCTGCTTTATAGTTTCCACCTTTTAGTCTCTTTGTGGTTACTGGAAAAATACATAAAAAGTATTTCTGTGTACAAAAATACACAGTCAGGTTAGCAAAACAGCATGATAAAAACTAAAAAGAAATATGCTTCACTCCTTAAAGACATCTTACAATACTTATTCTTAGATAAAGAATATAGACCTATAGGCTCTCTAATTCCAGTGATAGTGTATGTACTGTGTGTTCAGAGGGTGAAAACACATAGTATAATGCTTTTTAATTTACTGAAAGCCTAGAATGAGGAAAAAGCTCCCACCATTACAGTAGCATTAATCAGTACTAGATCAAGATAGCACTAATTTACCCTCAAAGCTCTAAAGAAAGGATGTGCACCCTTACTTGCCAAATGATATTTTAAAATAGACCTAAGTATTTGTCCTGATACACAAAGAGTAAGACAGAAGCAACCCAGAAAGCAGAGTATAATTTTACTGAACTAATCCAAAAAGAATGGAGGGCAGGATAGCAGGAAGTATGAAATTGTCCTTCAGGCTTTAACTGCCAGACCCTAAATCGATGGTGCTTCATATAATATATGAAAAAAAGACAGACAGAAGGCACTAAGCTTCACCCCAGAGCACTTTCTCCACCAGCCTTTCACATCACACTGAACTGCTTATGCTCTTCCTGCATGTTTTGGGTATTTGTAGAAAGGTCTCCAGCTCCACATAAGGTTAAATGCAATCAAACTGAGATAGATCCTATAGAACAGGCCTATACTGAGAGTCCTCTGAAGCAGTGATACCCCCTTACTTGCCTGGTACACTGCGCACTTAATGAGGTTTTGAGGATCAGGGCTGTATTTTCTTTTTGATTACTATTTCTCATATTCTTCATTAGCCAGGCATCAGTTGCTGCTGTGAAAATGAAAAACATGCCACGTTACCGCCCAAATATGGCACAACTAACTGTGTTACAAACAGGACAGGTGGGTGAAATTCTGCATGGAAACGCTCCCACAGGACGCACCTTTTATCCTTTTAAGAGACAGTCTGGGCAAGCGAAAGGCAAATGAAATTTCTTTCCTCGCTAACTGTCAAGACTAATTTCATCTGTTGCCAGCACTTTCAACCACAACCCCTCCTTCCCAATGAGACAGATGAATTTCTGTTTATATGTTAACAATTATGCCAGTTCTCATTTCACTCCTCCTTTCTCTTAAAATACACACTGTAAAACTGTACCCGTTCAATATCTTATGCTGACACCTATGATGGAAAATTATAAGAGTGTCTTATTCTGTCTGCATTTTGTATGAATGAATGACCAAAAGGTAGAAGTATCCAAGCTCTCTGGGTGAGATTAACACACCTGATTTGCAGCTGCTGCTCTTTTTGGAGGTACTCACCAGCAAAATGTGAAGGCACTTTAAAATGTCAATGTCATCTACTAATGTTTTGCAATTATTTACATAAATTTTGCTGTTTGCACAAAGTTACAAAGAATATGGGGCAAAGGAAGAACAAAGTATTCATATTTGTACCCCAAAAGTAGTCTCAGTGAACTGAGGTAATGTAACTCTCTTCTGTAATTTACACATCTGTGACCAATTGATATCTAAAAAAGCACTCATTGCTTGCTGCTTTTGAATAATAAACTAACTTAAATTATGCCAAAAAAGATAAGAGGCATGCTTTATTTTCCTACATATTAATACTACGAGAAGGTGACATGTTTACATGATATTTCTACTGCTCCTATTTTTGTAGTGGACTCAAAACTCTCAGAACAAATTTTTATTACCTTATTGCATCAAAAAGATTCAAAACTGTTTCACACTACACTACAACTGCAAATATTTGATCCATAATACTTTTTATTCAGTGTTGTACTGTATTATGTAACACAAGTTTGTGTAAGTTCCTTTAAAAGCCATAACAGGTGGCATTCCTAAAAATGTTTCCAAACTCAACGGTCCTTCTGCACTACACGTGCAAACTAGATTCTTCAAGCTGTGTATGACCTAATACAAGATACTGTTACCATAAATGACATGGATGTTATTGACATTAAATGATGATGTGACAACTGTATGAAATCACATCTTATTAATTACAATGCTGATTAACTGCTATTCGGAATCTTGTTAAAAACAAGAAGGGAGTTGCAACAGTTCTAGATTCATAAGTAGTTTTGATGATCTTTATTAGTTGCTATCAACAGTGTGGTAAATAATGAGATGTAGTATGACCCTGCTTAGGTATAAATGCAAGATAATACATGGAATTTTAGTCTGCTGGCCTCCATAAACAAACCAACAACAGCATTACACATTGTTCCATTTTTACCATGAAATAGACCTTTAATCACCACCATTTTAAATTATTTTTCTGTTCCATTCTCACAACATCCAAAAGCAGTGTGGAAGGTTTTCAGAATGCTCACAAGATCTCATAAGCTAAAATGAACTCCACAGATTAATGGCTTCTGAAAAAACCAATATGCTGCTGTACTTTCCATTTATAAGCATATTAGTACAAAACTTCTGATGACAGATCCTCAAAGCCACGGGGATCTGCAACAGAAACATATTCTCTGATAATCCAGTACACCAAAGAAAGGCAAAGATCTACGCTGGTTACATCAGCTGTCAAGATGACATCAAATTTTCTGTCATCAGCACAATGCAAATGAGTAACATGATGCAGTCAGTATCATATCCAAGTCTGTTGACACCCAGTTTCAACGGGCAGATCCAAGTTTACAACTGGGTCAGTAGCAGGTCACTGTCAAGATGAGTGAAGAGGAAGGCTTGAGTTCACACTTCGGGGTCCACAAGATGCCATAGGCACTTATACTCCACTATAGTACTTAAGGCAGAATTCATTTTCACATACCTCTAATCAATTATGAAACAATTTAATGATTTACTAAGTCTAACCAGAATCCATTTTAACCCTACAAAACTTTTGCTATTGCTTAACAGTATCTTAGTAGAGCCACTGACAACATTCAGACACTTAATAAAAATAATTAAATTATGAAAAGTCATGAGCTTAATTTCATTGATTTATATAGTAAAGCAGATTTAAACTGACTCATGTGCTTCCAAACAAAAACAACACAATGGAAGACAACTGACTGCATTATACATCGAGTATCTTTACAATACCTTACAACATACTCATTTTATCTGAAATATGGTGTTATTTTTCTAACAGGCTTAGGTTAAGGTTTCACAGAGGATTTGATATATTTAAAGTAGAGTTGTAAAATAGTCATGGTGTATTGAACTCTGTTTCTATACTGCGGATCTGATTTCACTGAAGCAAAGCTGGTCCAAATAAGGGATCTTTGAGGGCCACAGACTATCAGCAGTTCCAAGAGATTAACTGCACGCAGGATGATCAAGTTTGATAGACTATGTAAACTCATATTTAAATCAGCAACACATGCAGCAATTTAAGAGAAGGCAGGTTTTTTACCTTAGGTTGTCTTTCTGAAGTTCTTGTGCCAAAGCAACAACCGGGTTTTACCATTCTGAATGTGTCTACTTTATATAGACTTTCAACGGGATAGCAGTAGTTGAGGTAACATGAAGTATCCTGAATTGCAGAAACAGTCTAATTGGGGCAGGTTAAATTAGCCTTACCACTCCCCCCCACACACACCTAGGCACACCTAATTACATTAAAACCATTGTTATTTAGCTGCATAACAGTAAATTTCTCTCCATTTCTCAGGAAGCATGTGTATTCTAATGGTTTCAGGTATAGACAATCTAATGCACAGCAGTATAGAGACCTGATTGCCAGAAAGACATAGCAAGACCAGGTGGGTTAAAAGACAGATAACTATGAACATCCAGGAAGGCACACTTTTAACTGCTCTTGTCCAAGATGCTCTTAAGCGGATTTGAGTCACGACCATATACCTCATAATTTTCATAGCAGGCATACTAAATAAATTTTTCTGTTAAAACAGAATTCTTTCAACATCTCTGTAAACCTGTGTTTGAGGGAATCTGAAGTGCTTATGATAAATAGTGCTGATCAGCCTAGAGATCAGAATAGAAAAAAAGAACAGACGGGCCACTCCACGTCACTGTCAGTGGTCTCTGTTGTATGCACTTTGCACAGCAGAAGCATTAAACTGTATTTCTGTTCAAATAAAACAACATACAGACTAAAGAAAATGAAGAATGGAACCCTTAAACCCTTCAGCTGCTCTCTCAACAGCCTCTATAACAACTCTTAAAAAGCACCATAACCAGTATTATCATGCTAAGGAGTATCTATTCATACAGCAGCATACAGTGCTTTCCTCCATAGGCTCATGGTCTCACCAACACTTGAAAAACCTACAAATACTTCTTTTAACAGACCTACAAATATCTTCAGGTGTTCTCAACTATACCTGCTTCTAGCACTGAAGCCATTTCTACAGGGGATGTCTGAAAAATTTACTATGCAACTATGGTTTGTCAAAGAATTGCCAGCTATTTTCACTTCAAAGATACAAGTGCATTTCTCCTCCACCTCTTTCTTGCATGTATCAGTAAAACAGATTGTCTCGTTTTCTGACTTTGCACAGATTGCATTTTAATGCCAATCAATTTACTAATTACTCCAAAGTTAAAATGAAACATATATTTATACAGGTAGATGAGGGTTCATTTATTCCTTGCTCCCAGGATGCTGACACTTGAAGCAGGATAAGAGGGGGAGTAGTGGAAGGGGGAAGAAATTTTTAAAAATGGTTTGGTTCCAAGTACTCTAATTCCCATTAGAACCATATGACTACTTTATCTTTCTTCTTTTGCCATTAATTACAAATAAATTCATCTTTCTCTTATGAAGCTTGAAGTTTGTTGTTGTTGTTAGATGAGTTGCATTCAAACTCCCAACTAAAAAGATGAAGCCAACATTGAAATTCATCTCACAGTCCAGAATTTACTTAACGGCCAGCCTGTGCGCTGTGATAAACGGAATGATGATCCGGCAACATGTCTTTATCCATGGTTTGCTTTAATTAACGCCGGCTTGTTTGTTGAAAAGATGATTAATATGCCAATGAAAATTGCATAATTGAATACCACAACACTAGCACAATCAGAAAGACACATGCAGTTTTTTGATTAACATTTACTATTATTATTATTAGTGTGTGTTTTAATGTACTCTTCTCACTATGAAATGATGCAGTTTTTGACCGAGAGGTGAGGAAAAGCCAGGTCAAGTGCAGGATCTTCCGTGGGCCAGAAAAAGGATAGGGTATAATATAATCATATAGAAATAGTTCCTTGGTCAAGCAGCCATTTTTTCCAAACTCAGAATAGAAGCAAAACCACCCCAGGAAAATATATACAGAAAAATTAACAGGCTAGAAGAAAAAACAGAGACAAACAACAAAAATACAAATGGCAATGACCATATGATAAAAAGAAAAGTAGTATTTAAAATCCAAACAGTATGTTCAATATCATAAGAAACAGTATATGGGAAGCAGAGGATGCCATTTTTAAGCAACAGAAATGATAAGGAACTCCTACTCTGAAAGCACTAACAAAGCACTAAAAATAGGAAAACTGAAGTACCATCACTTTCCAGAACTTCACCTGAACAACTGTCCTAACCACAATTTGTTAACATACTCATCCGGTTAAATCCATGTCTTAACCGACACAAAAGTGCCAATGAAGGTATGGGCCAGATTTTATTTATCTGTATCACTTATTTCATTTGTTTTCCTCTATTTACTTATCAATG
Organism: Ceryle rudis; assembly: GCA_033439905.1. Classification (NCBI taxonomy): domain Eukaryota; kingdom Metazoa; phylum Chordata; class Aves; order Coraciiformes; family Cerylidae; genus Ceryle; species Ceryle rudis. The sequence continues at coordinate 89,058 of JAAGNO010029396.1, forward strand.
TTCCACTGTCCAAGGCAGATGGTTAATATCATTTAACACCAATTCTCATGCAAACACTTTTAAGGGGCAGGAAGATCCCTTTTCTTTACAAAACTGAAGTCAGCATTGAATACCAATTCAATATGATATATAAAAGTTCTGTAAATACCTTGGCTATTTTGGAAATAAGCTAATTGCAAAACTCCATTTTTGAGCAAGGTAATCCATAAATCTTTCCATATTTCTACCCCAAAATCAACATCTACATACTGACTTCATACTTTCCTCAGTGCTTTAAGCAGGCACAAGAATTTTCTGATAACTGAAGTTCCCTTATTTAGATTAATAAACACTTGCACGGGATAACACAAAGCAAATATTGCTGCACCTGTACTATAATCAAATTAAACAGCAAGGAGAGATTCCCCCTTCTTTCTTTCTACAAAAAGCAGCACAAGCAGTAAGTTTTCTGCAAGAATTACTTTGCAAGGATCCCTTTACACCACCCTTAGATGGATGAGGGGGAAATGGAAGGAGAGAAACCTCCCACAGGAAAGGACTGTATACTCCAACTGCAACCTTTAATGACTTTTGTGGGTCTAAGGTGACCACTGGAATTATTCCATGCCTCGACAATCCCCAGGTTACAGCTGATACAAAGCACAGGTAGTGAGAGTTCAGATGTGTAGTGAGAACCACCTGGAAAAGCATCATTGTACAATGAATGAAGGACATCCATCCTCCTGCTTCATCCTCCAAGGCCATTCATTCCCCTCAAGGCTCCAAGCACAGGTTTCTCAATACTCCCCTTTTAAATTATCCTATTTTGAAAAAATATCCTTTGTAAGCACATCTGAAGCTCACAAAACTCACAGGAATTCTAAGAAAGAGGCCCAGCAAGGGCTTCTAACAGCTTACCCATGCCTTTGAAAGACACTAATTTTCCAGGCCGCAATTTAGCTCGGAGGTTATTTAAGTACCTGAATACCTACAGTTGTACCTCAGTATTCAGAGAATACTGGCAGGGATGAAGTTCTTGGTTTTGAAGAGCCACAAAGGAGCCACAAGAACCACTCTCATATTATCTCAGCCTGCTGGTTTTAATATAACTTTTAGTTAACCCTCTACCTTATGGAGAACATCAAAATTAAAAAATAAACCAAAAACAACACAAACTATCATATTAATTACAGACAGATAATTAAGGCTACTGAAACCTGTCCAAATTAAAAAAAAAACCAAACAACAAACAATTCACTTGAGAAATATTGCTGAAAAGGTACAAACATTGTAAATGAAATGATATCAAAAGGTATTTGATCAAAATCCAAGTTAGAAGCCAGATATGAACTGAAGAAAAATTCATTCTTAGGCATAAGTCCCTGACAATGGCAATCACTGAGGAATTCTTCCAGCTTTAAAGGAAAATAAAATTTCTCAGGAGTATGATGTAGGAAACAGTGAACCATGTGGAAATGCTGAAATGCCCCACCTTGCACAACATCTAAACCAGCCCAACCTCAGCCCTACCCAAAAAAGCTGTCAGGGAAAATAATACACTGGCCACCATGGGAACTCAGAACCAGATCAATCTTTTCAATTTTTCTGATATTATAATCTTGAAATGTTACTGTTTTCTAAACACATTCAAGTTGTGGCATCAGCAGATTCAAACTTTAAGTTGTAATAAATATGACTGTTCATATTACTCTGTAGATTGCAGAGGTAAACTACGACTGCTGTCCTGGACCTTTCTAGGCATAAACTTAACACTTGGGCTTTTTTCTAAAATCGTGTATTAAAATGTATGTAAAGAAACCTTAAGCTCTACAGCTACGAATTTTAATTTTGTTAGGTTTTAATTTACCTTACTTTTGAAGTAAATAAATTCTTTTTTACCATTTTAGTTCTCAGAGTTCTTTTTAAGTACTGCAAGCCTTCTGAAGAGTTGCAAGAGTAGTGAATAGAGGTGGTAAGACAGAGGTATGTAAAAGCATGAACAGTCAAGTGTACTAAAAACCATTCCTATTTCTCACTCTTAAGGAAGCAGACATCATTGAATGAAGCAGTCAAAGACAAGATTTAAAATACAGCAAAAGAAAGGTATTTTCATAACCAACATCAGGGCAAAGTTGCACCAATGACAAACTCATACCAAAAAAAAAGTTCATCAAGATTATCAAATTTAAATGTAAAGATATGATCTCTGATCAAGGATGCTGCAGAGTGCAGAATACCCGAAGATGGCCACTTATAACAGGGGAAATACCACTGTCTGTCTGCCATGTGCTTATCATCTTTCTCATTTTATCCATTACTGGCCACTGCTACAAACAGATATGGTTCTAAATAGTTCATGACTGTGCAGTAGAGCCTTAGGTTATTCTTATGCAAATTCAATGTACTAGACCTTGTAACGTTTTCTGCAAATCTGTCTTCTACAGCCTCCAATCATTATTATTCTTTTTCACAGATATTTTTTAAATCTGTCAGTATTTTTCTGCTATTGGGACACATGAAACAGAATGTAACTGGTTTGGTCGCATTGCAATGTTACACCTTGATTTTCATTCCCGAGTAGGTTTTGGACAATCAGAAGAAACTTTTTTTTTTCCTAGAAGTTTCTAAAGCTCTTTCCCAACTTATTTTAATAACCTTATCCAAATAATTAATGAAGTTATTAAAAGCCAAATAAATAAATCCTTACCAAGAACAGATCTTTTACATCACTGCCAGATGGTGCCCTAAAAATTCAATACTCTATTATTTTATGAGAACCTTTTGTTTATGATTCTTGAGCCAAGTTCACTCCATGTGATTGCCGTCACAAGTACACCAGTTTGAATTAATCAGTTTGGGAGTATGGTTTCATGAGGCTCAGATGTTTTATTAAAATACAGATATGAGATTTCTTTACTAATATGCAATTCAGTCTTTAAATATCCAATGTATCACATAAGGTCTCTTTATTAGAGGTGTCTATCATTTACAATGCTGCCTTCATCTAGAGAACCGAATGTGAACCATGTGGACACGGGAGTTTGACCGACTTAAAAAGGACTACTTTCTAAATAACTGCTCACCAATCGGCAAGGGACTTGCTATGTAGCTGCACTGGTTTCTGGACCTACCTTTCCAAATACTTTCTTTGCCACCATTCCTGTAATACATGCTGAACTCTAGGTCAGGTTAACAAAATGAATTATTTGTTCACCTGTTCAATTATTTCCTTGACAATTACAATGCATATTACCAAGTTTGTGAATGCTACCAATATCTCATACTTCCTCGCATGTTGTTCTTTATGCTACAGTGTTTTCCTCCATTAATTCCATATGCTGTTTTTAAAGATTAACTTTTTTTAAAAAAAAAGTATTTCCGTGCCCCTCTAGGATTCATTCTTACAATTGTTCTAAAGAAGGCTAATGTTGTACCAATATTTTAAAAACAGAAAGGGAACGACCTGGATAATAGGCCTGTCAGTCTAATATTGATACATGGCAAAGCAATTTGAACAGATGATACAGAGCTTAATTAATAAAGAATTAAATACAAGTAACATAATTAGTGCCAATCAACAGAGGCTTAGGGAAAATACCTTAAAATACTAACTTTGCATTTTCTATTAACAAGATCATACTCTGCTGATAAAAATCATACGTTACCACTATTATATTTACACTTTAGACTGTATGGTATTTGACTTACTATGATATTCCATTTTAATTAGGGGTGAGATATGAATAGCAAAAAATAAGGCTTAGTAGAAACTGGACAAATGACAAATACGTACACTTACTCACTGACTGGATATACTTCTAGTGAAGCCTGGAAAGAACTGGTTCTTGACCCTTCAGTACTTAGCATCCTTATGAATGAAGAAAACCAAGGAATCAGAAATTTAACAACAAAGTCTGAGGAAAAGAAAACAATTGGAAAGGACTAGATAATGAAGAAGGCTGGTACAGGACAGCATAATGAGCTGGCAAATCTGGGCTCGCTGCATGTGTGTGGTAATACAGAAAAACAAAGTGCCCATGGAACCAAACAATGCAGGACATACCCATAGGGCAGAGGGCTCTCTTCTGAGTCCTCTGTCTATGGAAAGATGTTCAGGCCTTTTATCAGTTGAACAGTACTTCCCAGTTCTGCACTGTAGCTGAACATCTAAACGCATGTTAGCAAGTGCTACTGAACGGTAGCAATGGAAAGATATATTGTACAACAGTAGAAAGGTTTTATTAACTGGGAAACATAGTGCTGGCATGGGCTTACAATAGTTCTGTGCCCAGTTCTCTCACTCCAATCCCCAGAAGAAAGCCAAAAACTTTCGAGGAGGTTTAGTGGAAATACATGAAAATAATTACAATGACCAGAAAAGATAACTTAATGGTAAAAGAGTCAAGAACTTGTCTCCACAGCTTAACAAAAAGAATGCTATGGATTGACTTGGATGCACAGGTACCTAAAAGAGGAAGATAAAAATGATGGTAGAGTTCTTGATCAAGCAAGCAAAGATGTAAGAAAATGGCCAGGAACTGCAAATAGGCAAATTTAGACTTAAATAGGTTGAATTTTTTTTAAAAGAATTCACCAACATCAAATCAATCTATCAAAAATACAATAGGTTCTTTATTAAAAAATTAAATTGAGAACTTAAATTGCTCTACTCAGCACTGGTAAGGCTACACCAGGAGTACTGCGTCCATTTCTGGGCTCCTCAGTATAAGAGACAGGGACACTGAAAGAGTCTAGCGAAAGGCTACAAAGATGATTAAAGGACTGGAGCATCTCTCAAAAGAGTTCCAGCTGAGAGAGCTGGAACTGTTTAACCTAGGGAAGTCTCAGAGAGAATCTCGGAGATACAAGTACTTGAAGGAAGGATATAAAGAAGGACAAAGGTCTTTTCAGTGGTGCCCAGTGACAGGACTAGAGGCAATGAGCACAAACTGCAACACAGGAGGTTCCTGCTGAATACCAGGAGACACTTTTCACTGGGAGGTGACTGAACACTGTAACAATTTGCTCAGATAGGTGCTGCAATCTCCACTCTCGGAGATGTTCAAAAGCTGCCTGGATGTAATATTGGGTTATCAGTGCTAGGTGGCCCTGCTTGAGCATCAGGGTTGGAATAGCTGACTTCAAGAAGACCCTTCCAACCTTAACCATTCTGTGACTCCATGATTCTGTGACAGTTGGTTCCTGTTCAGTTTTCTGTCAACAAACACCTCTGGAACTTCCCAGCAGAGCAGTTCCCCAGCTCCAGGCAGTGCCCATTGCAGGGGTTCATTTCTTCCTTCTCAAGCCCAGGACATTGCCAACAGTACACCCTAGCAGCAAAGAACACCAACAGCTTCCTGGGCTATATTAACAGAATCACAGCCAGCAAACCAAGGGAACTGATTATCCCCTTCTACTTCTCAGATTGTCTCTGGAATACTATACCCAGTCTTGGGAATTCCATTATAAGACACTAACAAACCGAAGCGAGTTAAGCAGAGGATTATCAAGATGGTCAGAGGGCTGGAGCACTGACCTGCAGACGAGGGGGAACTGGGCTTGTTCAGCCTAGAGATGTCTTCAAGGGGCAGTAACAGCAGACTTGAAACATTAAGGAGGTCATTAAGATGCATGCCAGGACGACAAGAAACACTGGGCATGAATTGGAACATGAAAGGTTCAGACTGCATAAGGGGAGACAGCTTTTACCATCAGGATAGCAAAGCATTAGAACAGGTTGTCCAAAACGTACATGTAGTCTCCATCCTTGGAGGTTTTCAAGATCCAACAGGATAAAGGACCAATCCATCTGGTCTGATCTCAGAGCCAACAATGCTTTGAGTAGGACACTAGAACAGAGACAACCTGAGGTCCCTTCCAACCTGAGTTATTATAGAATAGGGCATGCTGTGCTTCAAACAATAATTAAATTCCACCTAAAATATACCTTCTGCTTTATGGCTAGTCAAATTGGATGTTTTTTCCCCTGGGCTTTTAATTTATACATTTTATGAATCTATCATTTCCCTACATGTTTACTTAGTAGACTGATTTTAAGTAGTCTAGGAGCTTAACTTTCCATTAAAAAAAAAAAAAGACATCAGACTTCCCATTAATGTCACTGTATGAAGCAATATTATTAAACTAGTTGCTATATCAAAGATACTGATTTATATCTTAACAGATAAACCAGATAGGACACTATGCACCACGTTTTGTCATCCTGATGCAGAGAGTTGCACATGCAACTGTTATTAAAGCAGAATTTACATTTATCAATGCACAAATGTCAAGTTGAAACAACACCCTTAAGAGAAGGAAGACAATGGGAAAAATATCAAACACTAACACAACACTTTCAAGTGTTCTGTCTTTCTCTCTGTAAAAGCATCAGAGAGATTGAAAAATAGAGTAACTTCATTTAAGACTCCCTCAAATTTGAGTTTTTAACAGAGCATGAGGCATTAGCTTGCTGTTCACATCATCCTAACAAAGTAAGTACCTTTACATTTAAGGCAAACCACAGACAACAAAAAAAAATCCTCTACTACATCTTGCAAGGATAATCCCTAGAGTAAGTGATCACACAGCTTGTGGTTACCTGCAATGAATATGGCAAACAAGCAGGACTGTAAGTCACTCATTGCTACTGTGCTCTCATGATTTATGCAACTTAATAAAGGAAGCTCCAGGGGAAAATGAGACTAACATAATCACATAGCATCCAATATATGGAAAAGTGGACTGCATTGTACAGTATATTAATGTCATAATGGAAACAGCTCACTGGGTGTCATTCCCTAGAGCCTCTGATGTAACCACGTGTGGTGGCTTTTGGAAACATGTTCCACTTTACATATTCAAGCCCCATAGAGACAATATCATCAACGGTTCAGGATCAAACCAATTCATTGGTTTCATTCATCTCAAGATCTGTTCCCTAGTTGTTTTAACTGAATAGGGCTCCAACATCATATAAAGCTATTTCCTGTGTCCCTGATGACTCTGTACACATAGTGAGGTTCAGGGGGCAAGATTATTGCTAGTAATAGACAACACTCATGTTACAAACATTACCTACATAGCCTCAAAAGCCCAGGGAGTGATGTATTTACACACAGAAAGGGATACAAATCTGCAAAAAAGTAAGAAAAATATATCTACTATTTTGTTTTTCTTTATAAATATCCTACGAATATGATCACTATTTCCATCATTTTGATAACCTACCATTCTGAAAGACTGCAACTGTAATTGTAGTTGCTCAGTGTGTGGAGATGAAAAAAAAAAAACCAAAACAAAAGAAAACTAAAACAACCAAACACAAAACCAAGCTGTAGACATTTCAGGCTAGGTAGAAAGAGCTTTGCTATTCAAATTTAGAGAAGACTTTCGCTTGTGTGACTGACTTGGTTATGAGGCAGTTCTGTGCAAAAGAAGAAAATAAGATGGAGGAAACCTTAACCCTACAGATATTCATAACATTTTTGTTGCACTGGAAGAAATCTTATGACATTTTGATTTCTTTCTTTTTTGTAAAATCACTGAAAATAAGGTCTCTATAAACTGTTTAAAAATGTTTTGGTAATGTTTCTCAGAAAAAACAACTTCCTATGTTGGAAGCATTTCCTGATATTATTAGAGTTGGCTATTCCGTGGGCATTCAAATACATTTTATATGAAACAGAAATATTAAACATACATTTAAATACAGTAGTCAATTTTTAAGTCAGAGAAGCAGAATTTGGCCACAGTTATCTTTTCTTGTATTTAACTAATCTTACCTCATGATGCTGCAAATTAAACAGAAATAACAGCATAACATGAAAGACTAAATGGGAAAACCTACAGTTGCTGCTCTGACATTACTGAGGAAGCAAGCCAATTCAGGAGAGCATTTGGGCACATGTTTGATCTGAATTATAAGCATAATTCAAAAGTCAGCTGTTTAAACTGTGGTTAACAGTTTAACACTAATTTCACCTGTCTAAAAACTTGATGTCAAATATAAGCTACACATCCAGGTTCTGTTTGTAGTAAACAGAGACATGTTCGGAAAGGTAAAATTACACCCTTTCTTGTAGATAACTAACTAATGGAATAAGTAAAGGTGCTTATCTCACTCCATTGACTAAAGACTACCTTAAACTAAATTATAGATGACTATATTTAGATAAGACAAAATTAAAAATAAAAGGACCATCTAAGCATTTCTTGAAATGCTGCTCTAACCTGGAGTTCAAAATAGGGAGAGATCTGAAAAGCAGCAAGATATGCTTATGCAGAAACACAGACAGCAGAATTAAAATTAAGAAAAAAATGTGGGCTTGGTACTCAGCGGGACAGGGATCATGGCGACAACAGACATGAGAAACACTGAGGCACTGACTGCCACCTTCAGCTGAGTTTTTACTTCTTAGATATACCATCAGGCTTCCCAGGCTCCCGAGCCTAGTGATAGAAGTCCAGACCATTATCCACAGGACTCTAAGATTAAGTAAAGACTTAATCAAATTAAAGAAGAATTAAGCAAATTGGACATATATAAGTCCATGGGACCAGATAGGCTGCACTCAAGGATGATGAGAAAGCTGGCCAATTTCACTATGAATCCATTCTCCCTCACCTTTGAAATGCTGTGGCAACTGTGAAGAGGGACGCTCCCTTGTGAATAGAAATAGGCAAACATTACATTAACCATCAAGAAAGACAAGGAGGAGGTTCCAGGGCACTGTAGGGTTTTCAACCCAAACTACATGCCTGGGAAAAGTATGGAAGAAATCCCCCTCAATGTCATGACCAGGCACACATAGGACAAGAACTTAGGAACACCAGTCATAGATTTACTAAGAGCAAACCACAGTGGGGGACCACTGGAGTCAAGGTCTTGCTCAGCTCTTGCTTGCTTTTTCAATGGCCAGCATCTGAGGAGGATTCTGTCCATTCTGTGTTTCTGATTCCAGTGCCAGGAGATCCAGCTCCTGAACACAGTTCCCATCTGCTGCTGGGCCCAGTCTGGGACTTCCCCAGTGCCTGCTCCACAGCATCAGTGGTGATGGTGACATAACTGCCAAGGAGCAGGGAGGGAGGTGTGTTCAATACTGGTTTTGTATATATTTGTATATATTCCCATTTTACTATTTTTTTCATTAAAGCTGTTCTATAGTTTCCTTTTCTAATCGCTAAGTCTCTCATCTTTATTCCCTTTCTCCTCCCCTTTGGGGAGGGAAGGGGGGTTAACAGAGAGCGTCTGTTATAGCTCTAACAGGCTGTCTTGACCCTAAACCATGACACTGTGGTATTCAAATACATAATGTGAAGGTAAAGACAACACAAAGCCACTCTCTTGCTGGAGGTGACCAGGGAGAAGACCAGAAGAAACACACACAAGTTGCAACAAGGGAAAATTGTAAGAATTTCCACAACTTAAGGCAGGCAAACAGTAGGACAGCCAAGCAAGCAAATCAGATGTTGAACACTGATGAGAAAGTCTTTAGAAACTCCACCCTTGGTGATCTTCAAACCTTGACTGGGTAAGGCCTCGAGCAACCTGGTTTAAGTTAGCTCAGCTTTAAGCTGGGGTTAGACTGGATGGCTTCTAGAGGTGTCCCCTAATACAAATGTTTCTACGACTGTAAAGAGTGTTATTTTTCATAGTTGTTAATTAATAACTATTAATTAAGAATTGATAATACTTAATGTCTCCCTGAATCAAGGCTTTGCTGGATGAAAATGTCTGATTACATTTTAAAAACATTATCAGTGAAAAGAAAATGTCGTGCAGAGTGATCTAAATAAAAAGCACAGCTTTTCTCTTATTCATAACTCATGTCAGTTATTCATGCTTGCTCTTTTCAATATGTAAACCACATTTTCAATACAAACCAAAGCTAAAGACAGGGTCAGGACTTAATTTAGATCCTAACTGAAGTTCAGTAGAATATACGTAACAACACTGAAGAAAAGGATATAGAAAATATCACAGCTGATGATCATTACATGTATCTAGAACTCTCTTCTGATTCCACAGACGTCTAAACTTAAATGCAGTTGAATTCTGGGGTGGTAGGTTAATATTCCACAAAATCTTTCAAAATGCAAAGACACAAAGCAAAGAGGTTCTCTATCCTCAGAGCAAAACGAACATACCTGAGCTGTGCAGAACACAGCACAGAGCACAGCTGCTGTATTTGCTTTCAGGATGGAACCTGTGATAGTGACCATAATTTCATTAAAAAACTCTGATCTAGGAACCAGGACACTTGGCTCTCACTGATTCACCCTTACAAGAGTCCAATCCACATCCCTTACCTCCAAAAATACTTCTTAAAAGGGATGCGGAAATTCTCTATCTACCCTTTGTGGTGCTATTAATGATTTGTAGCCAAGAATGCCTGAGGTACATGGCACCTTTGCTATGGCCATCGTCTGTGGCCAGAGAGATGTGGATTTCTGTGTTTTTCCCTCAGAAATCTGAGTATTTTTTTAACAACAAGTCAATTCAAAGTAGAATCAATTCCAGAAGTACAACCATGAACTCAGCTCTCTCCCTTTCTAACTTCATGCCCTCATCTCAAGACTACAAAATGCAAGACTAATATAATGGAAGGAGGAAGAGAAGGGTGCTTACAATCTAGAAAAAATTACAACCTTGTGATACAAGCCATTCAATTCCTGAACTAAAACTCTCTTCTTCTATTTTTGAAAGAGATCCTGCTACAAAATTGTATCACACCTTATTCTATCCTTTTTATTTCTTTCATATTTTTACCAGCACAAGCTGAGTTTTCTGATGAAGTTTCCAATGAAACATCAAATGATTAACCCAAGCAATGTATGAAACTCAAAGAAGCACATGAATGGTGGACTAAAAAGCTTCTCAATTTTGGTAGCATCTTAGCTTCCCCCATGATTTTAATGCATTAGCAGAAGCAGGACATGATGGTTTTGGGCTCCAGTGATGCTGAATTAGCCTGCAACTAAGACTTTATACCTCCCTCCTTACAGGCCCCTATTGCCTCAGTGATGCTAATCCGTAACACTACAGTGTAAATCATGCACTGCTGTACTACAACTACGTAAGACTACTCTGCGTGTAGCTCAAATAGCCTGTCTTCTGCAGGGCTGTAAACAACTCCTTAAAAAAATAACTGTTTGTAATATTACTATCACTATATGCTTACAGTTTTTCCAGCCCAAGTAGAACATGTCATAAGTTTCATGCTGCAATTCCTGACAAGTTAGTGTTTTATGTTAAACTCAGACTTCAAGTGACCTTCTATTAACGATGTTTATCTACCACTTAGGCTGCTAGATATTAAGAAATCTTTTCCTCCTTCCTAGATCAGCCAAGGCAGCCTTGATCCCCATTCTGTCATTCTGACTGGGAGTCATGAGCAGCAGCATGAAGATTTTTACAGGAGGTTAGGGGGCTCAGAGCTTGTCTCCTAGTGATAAAATTAGAGAGGAGAATTAAAGTGATTACACTCTAAAAATGACTTACTAGAAGTGACAGGTTTTTTTAACCTAAATATTTTTTAAGTACCAAATTTGTCACTCCTGTAAGTTATATGTTACTAACTGTAAAATTATTTTATTGCAGCAGTAAAAGAAATGAAGTACTTTTAGCAAATGTTTTTAAATAAATCAGGAACCTTGTATTCAATTCACATTTTATTTGCTTATATAAGGATTCTTATTTTTGACTGAGTTACTGCAGACCTCTGAATCAGGAAAAGAAAAGCATACCCATAGCACTGCCAGCCCCCCAGTTACTCTCTCCTGAGCCAAAGTAAGCCACCAAGGAATCTAAATTTAAAACCTAGGTAGTTAAGACTGCTGAGTGGTCTAGTGACAATTTAGAAGATGTGTCCAAAGGAGAGACAGAGAAAGTATAACACCTGCACACTGAAATTATTGCACGCAGTTCCTGTGCCAGTTAAGGACAAATTCCTCCCATTATACCTCAAGAGCCTCCACTCAATTTAGACACTTTGTTTTCTGTATGTCCCACTCTACCGTATTCTAGTCTGCAGCCTCTTTTGCAAGATGCAGCAGTGGCGAAGTAGATCGAGAAGAACAAGAAAGGCTAAGACGGACATCCAACATGAAGATCCTTCCAGTTCACCAGCTTCAAGAGACTAGGAAGGTGCTTCCAGTAGTCCCGTAGACCTTATTTTGGTACCTCAGGAGGAATCACTATTTTATGTAGCATCCCAATCTCCAAATCCTCTTTTCAGTGCTCAGAAGATGCTATTTCTAGTGGCAATAATAAACAGAATGATTGCTTCTGCCCAAAAAACCTACATCACAACTGCTTCCCCATTAATCTTTCACTTATGAAGAGGGCTACAGCAAAGAGTCTGCATGGAGAAAAAGGGCACCTAGAGGATTTGCCTTAACTACCCCCTTTAGTTACCTATGTAGTCTAAAGCTGTAATAACTTCGACAGGAAATACATATTAAAGTGTAATTGAAATCTTAAGTCAAGGCCTAAATCCCCCGTTGAGCCAACAGCACTGTAACTCTTGTTTGCAGGGGGCATCGGCATGTTCTGGTGTTTTGCACTTCACCATCAATGAGGCACCACAAATTCCTTCCTAGATCAATGAGTGAAATTAGTTTGCAGCCATACTGCAGAGCAAACCATATTATTACCCGAGCTAGACTAAGTCAATTACAAGCTAAAATTTCAGGAGCCCATGCAACTTGACTTAAAAGCCTCATTAAACTCAAGATGAAACTGTGGGGGAGGAGGGGGGGGGAGAGGGGTGTGCTGCTTCTGCTCCACATGGGTGTGGGACTTCACTGAAGACAAATACTTCAGATATAACTAGGCTTGGCTTTGAAGTTCAATTCATATATGTAAGAAATGAACCACAGCCACTCTCTGCATCCTGCTTTTCAAAAATGGGAATTTGGAGAGAAAAAAGAAGGCTGGGTGATTTGTTTCTGTATTAAAACTGACTCTATAGACATTGATTATTAAGAAAGTACAGCATTATGAAGAGGAAATTAACAATCTGGGCTAAGTACAGGAGGATTTCATGGTTGTCAGTTTACCACACTAGAGCCACTGAAAACTATACATTGAGCTTGAAGTCTCAAGGTGTGTCTTAATTCATAAATCAAACAGGTGAGTTAAAAAGAATCTTTTAAAATGGTATGACAAAGAATGTGCAGTTGGCTGTGAATATATTTTATGATACATACACAAGATAGAAATTTAGAGTGTTGTTACCCTATTACTGGAAACAGGTATGAAAAAAATCACACATGGTTACATCTATCAATTTGTCCTCTTCTAGTACATGTGGAAGACAATAAAGACGATGCATCCTCTGTCCTTTCAGTGTTCAAATAGCCACACATGCATGTGACCGGTTTTAACAACTGAGCATCTGAAATGACTACAATTAGCACTCAGTAAACTACTGAGGGAAATTTGTGTGAATTCCCATATTTGTGCACAGAAAGGTTTAGCCTGGTGCCTGTCTCAGAAATGTAAATAAATATATATTTTAAAATAAGTCTTCCAAGCAAGGCCAGTGACCCAAACCTCATCTTCAAATAACAAATCTAAATCCTATTTTCAAGTCTGGAAAATGCATTTTGGCTTGCATCCAAATCAAATTTGTGCAATTTTGTTTATCATTTATCAGGTAACAGAAAATCTTTACATCTGGATACGAGTTAGATTTGCTATCAACTATCATACCATGCGGGACACTGCACAATGCAAGAGATTCAAATAAAGATATCAGATGTTTATCAAAGTTCTGTAATATCACTTTAAAAGGAAACTAATACTTGAGAAAACAGACAGATATTTTCCTAGCGAAATTTCAGAAACAAACTTAAGCCATCCAGAAAGCTGGAATTTATATGCAGCTGCTTTCCTTCCTGCCTTTTTCAATGTGTGTGATACACCTCGCACTTAAAAAGTATCAAATAAAATTACATGTATTTATCTTTAAGTTCAATGGATGAGACACACTCACCATAACTATCTCAAATACACTTATTGAGCCAAGGCCTAAAGTGTTTGTGTTCTCTCCATATAAATGTCTTAACAGAAGATTAATTAAGAGGAAAAAAAAAAGTCAAAAGGGACAGAAACACCAACAGTTCCTACTCCAGCATCTTCACAGCTGGTGAGAGGTAACTGGAATCTTTACACTGTATTCATAACTGGAAGTACGAAGACTGGCTGGAAGGGAAGGACACTAAAGAGGGACAAGGTTGCCCTCTTCATTTATATTTTAACTTACAGCTAGAACTGTAAACATATTGTAAGCATGATCTGAATGAAAATGTAGAAAGTTATGTTAAAAAGAACAACTCAGGTTTAAAATAATGTCAGTTTGAAATAACTAGAAAATTTTAAGTCTAATTAGGCTTTTTTCTCCTGTGGTAACATATAAAATGCCAGATCTTTGAGTCATCCACATACAGCTGGATATATCTCTGAGCTTGTACCATCCTATTACAAACAGTATGCACAACACACAGCATACAACAAATTTACACAGACTCTGGAGATAAAAATCATCCAGAGAGTCTCAGTTATCTGATTTCAAATTCACTGTCAAGGGGCAATAATTTGTCATTTCAGAACACAAAAGGGAAGAATGATGTCCCTTACTGCACAAAGACATCTCTTTACTTTAGATTATTTCCAAATGCAGCTACTGCTTAAAGGTTTGGAGTCTGATCCTTTTTTCCATAGCACAATGACAAAAAAAGCTCGGAAGCCAAGGACAGGGAAAGAGCTGATTTAGCATTTTCCCATTCTAAAATCCTCTCTGAAGGGGTTTTAAGTGAGAAGAAGTGAGAATAGGTAGGTAACATGCACTAGACACAGTTCCATTATTAACTCTTCCTCTGCAATTACAGAAAGGGTTAGAAAGTAACAGGGAAGGGGGAGTAAGAGAAAGGATCGGGG